>JARVGS010067379.1:0-10732 GCA_031762315.1 Hypsolebias antenori
CCCAGCCTAAGAGGGCCTGACCGTAGTATTGTTTGGGTAATACTCAGAAGTCTAGGGGGGTCCAATTACCGGTTCTACGAGGGCTGGAGGGGTGTTAAACCCTGAAACGAAAACAGGATTCACCACCAATGAGGTGAACAGTCAAGGTCACATGCAGTGCCATGATTACAGGTGGAGGCAGGTTTTGACTGGTTTGATGATGTTTCTCTGGAGGACAGATGACCAACAACAGGTTTGTGTTTACATTGTAGTTTATTTCAATAGAACATATGTAGTTTAGTTTTATGTGCTACAATGTAATTAAAGCAGCATGCCATTAATTTGAACCCATACAAGCGTAAGACTGCAAAAAAACTTTAAACATACAGTATCCTGTAATTTACACTATGTGTGGTTAATTTATTGTAAAGTTTATTTCACAATATTGTAGTTTGACAGCCATAAACATATATGGACAAAAGAAAATGTGTTTGAAGAAATTCAGATACAGAACCATTTAATTTCATGTTAAAATTATGCTGCACTATTCAGAATGTAGATTAAACATGCACAATCACTTTTTAAAAAGCCATAATAAAACAATTAAAACAAAACACAACATTTCTAGATAAGTTTATTTATTCAAAATCAGCTTTACTACTCAAGTTCCCTAATGTGAATTAAATTTACAATGCCTTGCAATATTTTATTGGACTGTCTGAAGCATCAGTAATTGCGCTCTTAACTGAATCTTAGTTTTTAAAGTCACAATTTATGTATGATTTAATACAAATTACCATCAAATACATTTTAGCAGTTTTCAGTACACTGTCTTTCTGGTTGTATTTTTGCTGCTAGTAACTTGTCATAAAGGTGATGAATGGCAAAGGATGATTTTTGAAACATTTATTGTTTGTTAGTTTTATTAAAAACAGAAAGCAGAATGTTAAAAATAGCGTTTTTTTTTTCATTATGTTTGTCTTTTGTAATCATGTGCACTAAATAGTTGACTAATATTACAAATTTCCTTGTTAGATTGAAAAAAAAGGACAGGAAATGAGTTGGATTTTTATTCATCTGTGGGCTGAGCTCCTTCTGGATTACCTCCTTCATTTTCACCAATCATTTCTTTGTATTTGCTCTTAAAAAATCCAGCCTGAGAGCAAAAAAGACATATGTAAGACATAATTACATTATTTAGTAACATTTTCTCATAATTATTTTTGTAGTTTTACTCACCTTATACAGACCAGCAGTGAGAAGAGCAAGAAAAGCCAGCCCTCCCAGAGATCCTCCTATGATCTCTTTGGTAAAATCTGGTTCAGGAAACACTTCTACCTCAGTCTCAATCTGAAAAAAAATGACAGTGTTAGATAAAATTCAAAAACTTATACAACATTTAAAAAATGAGGTAATGATGTGGTATCACCTTGCGAACAGGAGGGGCGTTATTCGAGGCTGTTGAGAAGAAGATGTACTGGTTTCTGTCATACTCTAAACTGGCTGTACTGGTTAAGATAAATTTGGCAGATGGAAGTCCAATCTAAAGTAAAGTGAAAAAAAAAAACAATTTAGAATGTCAGAGGCCGGCACGGTGGCGCAGTTGTTCACTGGATGGCACAGACCAAAAATATGCATGCTAGGTTAAATGATAACTCTAAATTGTCATTAGGTGTGAATGTGCATGGTTGTTTGTCTCTATGTTTCCCTGTGATGGACTTGTGATGTGTTCATGGTGTACCCTCTTGTACAGTGACTGCTGGACATGAGCACCAGTGACCCCCATGACCCAAAAAGGAAGGAAGAAGCCGGTAAAGATAATGGATGGATGGAAAGGATGGATGGAATGTTAAGAGTTTTGAAATTTGACAAAAGATAACTAACTTCATAATAAGGACCAGTTGGATTTAACATCACCTACACTTCAGTTACCTGCTCTATCCATCCTGAGCTGAGGTTTGCAGAGATCGTAAATGCTTTCTCTTCTGACCGTTCCATGAATGTGCTGCACCTGAACACTCTGCACCTTGCTACAGAGCAGTTCTGTGGGTCACAAAAGTCAAGTATTTCATTCCCTTTGTTCACAAAGTGCCACTTCAAAATAAGTCATCTCAGGGCACTATACAAAAGATGAAAAAGAACCCAACTCTAAATCACAAATTTAATTCAAATTCCGATCTAAGTTCAATTAAAATTTTATTTTGTATATTAACAAAATACAGTCAGATGTGCTGCATCACAAATTGCAAGGAAGTTAAAGTTTTCTATCTAAAGAAACTGATTGCATCAGACATTCACTGTTTGAACTCTCCCATCTTGAGCAAGCGGTGACAGAAGAAATGAAATATTGCATTTTAACAGTGATAATCGTCCAGCACAACTAGGCTCATGATGGGGTAGCATCTATCTTGACTGGCTGTGATTTGAGAGGACAGGAAAAGGAGACAGACAGACAGAAAAATTGGTCCAGGTGTAATTTTTATGGGACAAATCACAGGTTAATGACAGCCATGTTTGATCATATGAACATGGAGAGTATAAAGAAACAGTGAGGAAATGTGGTCAATTTGTCCTCCAGAAGACTAAGCCTATAGCAGCATAACTAAAGGATAGCTCAAGAAACCAAACCCAACCCTGAATATAAGATTGATCAAGAAGGGAAGATTTTTGTGCAATCTTAAAAATAGACAAAATGTCATCCTTCTGGACAGAAACTAGAAGTTGGCTCCACAAAAGAGGAACCTGACAACCAAAATCTCTGCCTCTCATTCTACTTTTAGAATCTCAAGGAACTACAAGAAAACCTGCAGTCTGAGGTTGATGTGCTCTGTTAAGATGAAAGAACTTTGTATGTTAGAATTAAAAATTTACAGTCTATGTATTCTTAATTTGGCAGGGAGCCAATAAACTAAGATTAAAGCATATCCACATATTCTAATATATCTCCCTCTAGCTCGTATCAGATGTCTGGCAGCAGCTGAAGACAATAAAAAAATACCAATAGTTCAGTTTGGAAGTGACAAAGCAAAAATTAGTTTTTCTGAATCATTTTGGAAAAAGATACTTCTAAATTGTTGTGCTTTTGCTCAGGTGGGAGGGAAAAAAGCAGTCCTGTTAGTGTTTTTAGTGTGGTAGTTAAAATACGTATAATACAAAAACAAAACTATGTACCTTTAAAAACCACAACCTCTGTCTTAAAGATTAAAAGCAAAAATACAGAAGTCATCTATATTTTTGTGTGTTTAAAACAAGCTTGTAATCTATGTAAATGAGTGGATTTGTTAGGTTTCAAAGATAAATATAACTTTGCATCATCAGCAGAACTATTGATATGTAGCTTGTCTAGTAGTTTTATCCAATAGAAGCATAAAGTCAAAAGAAGTGGTACAAACAATGAACCTTGAGGAACTCCATGACCAACTGCGGTGTATGAAAGTTATTAATTATTAATTTGAACAAACTGGAATCTGTCAAACTAATATGATTTAAATCATCTTGTACTTGCTCTTGTACTCACAATATTAGGTTAAATCCTCTGTAATAAAATATGTTAGAGCAGTAAAATATGTAGCTCTTATCATAAATATTTAAACAGGCACACTTAGTAAAGCGAAACTTACCACAATGTTGTTTTCCTTTATCCGTGCAATAAAATCTGTGACAACAGGTCTTTCATCTCTGTCTCTCTGACAATCTGTAATCTAAAAAAATTAACTAATTTACGTCAGCTCACCTATTCATCTCTCTAACACGTTGATCCTCTGCCATGTATGAGGCTAATGCCGGTAGTTATAGATTTGTAAAATACCTGCAAACTGTTCATATCCTCCCAAATGTCTTTGTCATCGAGCCTCACAGGAACCCTGATCACCACAGTGAAATTCAGAGCTCTGATATTATTTGTGACCTGGAAGAAAAAAAAAAACCATCAAAGACGAACAGAAAATAAAGTTATTTTTAAGTCACTGAGTTTGAAGTGAGTATTGAATCCTGTATTTGATAAAGTAACATTTTACCTTAATTAACTGTTGGAGTGGTTTTTGCAGATTATTTTTTCCAAATGTGAAATTACTATAGCTGATGGGGCTGAACAAATATTGTAATATTTAGCAGGAATTTAATCACAACTTAAAATTATAATTACATTTAAACACAGTTATTTTGTCTGAAGTAAAAGCTCACCTTTCCATTGTCATAAAAATGCTGTACTTCACTTCAATCTCTCTCTTCTTGTAGAGTTCACTTGCAGAGGAATGCTGCTGGTTCCCACTACAAATGATGTAAATATATGAATAAATAAAAAAGAAATCTGCATCAGTGAGCAATACCTGATGAAACAGGTGGTCAGTACCTGGTGGCATTTGCAGTCACAGACAGCCATCGGTCAAGTGGTCTGCTGGGATTGAACCCATAGGAGACGACAAAAATTGCCTGAAACAAACAAGCACTAAAAATTAGTGAACTCTTGTCTGTGCAGCAGAGTTTAAAAATAAATAAATAAATAAATAAATAAATGAATAAATAAATAAATAAAAACTAACCATAGAGTTGCTTTTGAAAATAGGTTTGTCAACTGTGCAGTCCGTCTTTCCTCTTGTTTCACCATCTTCACTATCCAAGGAGTTGCACTCAATTCTCCCCTGTATGAAAAGACCAAACATCTGTAAAACTTTCAGGAGCTTCTGATCAGAACTGAACAGACTTGATGCCTTACATGCAAAGATGTAAACTTCCTGTAGGAGAGCCCGACTGGATATGTGAGAATGACATGACTGTTGTAAGAGTTTTCTCCTCTGTTCTCCACTGAGACGGTCACATCCAGAAGTTCATCAATGCCAACTTTAACCTCTGAGGATCTGAAAGATAGACAAGATTAAACCGAGGAAGCCAAGACTGCACAGCAGCTAAGAGCTTTTAAAAGCTGAACTCAAAGTCAGCGAAGAAAGCATGCTAAGCATCAAGGAAAAAAAACATTTATTCTTCTCAGTATAGTGTATATGCTAAATGTCTTCTCAAGCACTTCTGCAGATTTTAATAAGGTGGCCTGGACTCAAGTGCCTGACTTGAGATGTGATTCAAAAAAGATCTATTGGGAAATAATGGCACATGATGCATAGAGTGTTGTCACTTCATGCCATAACTTTTTATTGCATTTCTTCAAATTCACTCTCCTTATTCCAGTCTTCTTAAACTCAAAAGGCAGTCCAGATGCCATGTGGAGCACAAACTGACTGGTTTTGGGGTGGTAGAAAGGCTTATGAGATGTTAAAAATCTGAACCTCTTCTTTCAGCAGCTGGTTGTAATATTTTGATTGAAATCAGTGTGTCTCATTGGAGTGTCCTTAAGTTGTATATGACAGAAGGTTCCCTATAGTGCTGGTAATTCCAGATCACTTACTAAAGTGATCCAGTTCATTTGAGTTACTTGATTTGGTCATACAATGGCAGTCTATGTGAAGCACATACGTCAAACTTAAGGTCCAGGGGCCAAATGTGACCCTAGTTGACATTTTATCTGGCCCCCAAGATGATGTGAGGCATTCAGTACTTTTACCACTTGAAAATTTTCTGTAATCTTTGATTATGATGTCGAAAGCACAACAGAGAACATCAAATGAGACCAATGCAATGAAACTCTTGTTGAGAAACTTGTAACCGTGAAAAGTTGCTGTGTATCTAACTTGAGTTAATGTAGTTTCTGAAATTGGCCCTTAGTTTGAAAAAGGTTTTAATTTTGGCCCCATTTTGTACGTGAGTTTGACACCCCTGAAGGCACATTTGCGTTATTCATGAATGCTTATTTTAAAACTCCACACACCAATAAACAAATAATCAACCTACAAATGATGGAACAAAACTAATAAAATAAAAATGCCAAATGTGTTTGTCAATTAAACGTTACTGCATATAAACTGTATGTAAACATGTACAGTATCTACAATTCATCTGAGTTAGCTGTTTTTTTCACTGAGTTTTAATATAAATCAGTGATCCAACTCATCTGCATTTGAAGCTGTCCTGGGCAGTTTTTACATATTTTGAAACAAATTGGAGTGCACACTAACAGACTGGCTTCAGCAGATTTTGTATAATGAATAAAACAATTTACAGCCCAGATTTGGCTTCAGATATTCAAATGCAAATGTTGGGTTGGTCTGTTGCTCTCACACATTTTCAGAATATTGTGCCAACAATGATAATTATGGGTTAAATCTGACAATAAACAATGTGTTGTGACTTCAGTTTTGACCTCATATGTCTTATAGCGTCCAACCAATATCCCTCAGAAGACATTTTTGTCTTCAGAAACAGGAATTGTCTCTTACAACCCTCTCTGTGTGCTAATCTACAAATCTGGGAGTCAGCACATCCTGATATGCTGACTGTGTTAAATATACACCCATTGGCTAGTCAACTGTCTTTCCTGGGTGAAGACAGACTTGTGTCTCAAAGAGAAATCTCTAACAAAGGACCGAAATTTGCCACAACACCAACTTTGGTTGCCATGAAGACCAGGAAATTACCCACCAGTTAGTTACACAGCGATTCAAACAGACCATCTGTTATGTGACTCAATACTATTGGTTATTCATTCATATTTCATATATTTCCATTATTGTCATTATACAAACTGAGCATAAACATTACAGAATTGTGACTTTAATTAACCAGATTTTTGTGTCTTTATTTGAAAGATGAGGATCACAACGTTGTTAGAACTCACATTATTCTTTTAATTGAGGTCGGTCCACAATTATTATATAACTTTGAACGGTAAATGTAAACACCTGTTGCAAGGTGTTTAGACCTCTTTACCTAAGTATACATCTACAGTCTACGTAGATATGATTCATAATATAGTCAATGAAAGTTCTATTTTATGTTACACTTTCTGCTTCAACTTCAAATTGTCTCCACTTGTAAGGTCTGCTCTGCTGGTACAAAGTTCTTCTGTATTGCAATAATACCTATATCCACTACATCAGAGTCCCAGTCTGAGCCACATATCCTACTGGTAAGTTCTGAGTTGAGGCCCTGGTCTAACCACTGACACCATTGTAGACTTCTATGTCCCTCCTGAGACCTCCAGCTGCTCCACTGCTCATCTGGAGTTCTCCTGCACTACAGCATGTCCAGAGCCTTCCTATGCTGCAGCAACTCTAGAGACCATAAAGGTCGTTTCTGCCTAAGATGCATGAAGAAACAAACTCCAGTCCACATATTCTATTCTGCAACTATCATATACCTGGTCAGGCAGCACCGATGCCCTCCAAGCTCCTGTGCCGCCCAGCAGCCAAGCCATCAGGACCTATTCTGCTCTCATTTTCCCGCAGCCTCATGATTTTTACCAGGTTCCTCCTCTGAACCGCTAAAACTGAAGGCACTTGTCCCCACCTACGTGCCCATCACTAAGGTGGAGGGGCTGACGGATCATGGTTTCCCAACCGTTCCGCTGCTGGAGCCCAGCCTGTCGTCCGTATGTGGGGTGAGAGTGACACGATACGTTGGACGGCGACGGCGTATCATTCCTCTATCCCCCAGCGACCAACTGACCACGAGGCTCACTGACAGAATCCGTCAGTGTGCCTCTCAGATGACTATGGAGATGAACAACGTGGTGATGCTAGCTCTTAGCATCTCCTGGAAAGCCAAGCAGCCAAACTTCTCTGCTGTGGACTTGGATGAGTTCCGCGCAACGGCTGACACCATCACGAACCTGTGCGCTGCACAGACAGTCTGCTCTATCCTGGGCGACAGTCCTGCAGAGACAGATGTGGCTGAGAATCTCCTCATCCATCCCGGACGAGATTAAAAAAGAGTTGCTGGAGGGCCCGATAAGTCCGAACGAATTTTTCAACCCTAAATTCCAGTCCGTCCTCGATCAGCTTCAATCCTCCTTGGACGCCCAGGAGCAGATCAGACGACACATGACCCAGCCTCACCCAGACCCTTGTTCCCTCCAGATGGCTGGACGCTAGCAGTTGCGCAGACACCAGCGTCAGCAGCAAAGATGTTCCACGGCTGCAGCTACATCCTCGGGGGTCCCAGCTGCCACCCCACCCAGAGGACAACCTCCAGAATCCCCGCAGTGAACCGGGACTGGCAGAGGTCGTTGACTGGCATGTTCCAGGTCCAGCGCGCCCCAGGAGCCACGGAGAAGACTGCAAAAGAAATTATGTTTTGCGGGGTGGGGTGGGGGTTGTGAATCTGTGTTTGTGAAGGTTTTGAAATAAAGCACAAACTTCACCCAAAGAGCAGAATCCTCCATTCAGACAGGCAGAACTGCCCTGTCAATCCTCTTTTACACACATCCTCCACTCCAGGTAGAAAGGTAAATCTTAAACAAGCATTTAAAATAAACCAATTCTCCACACATCACACACAGGAACCTCATGAGCCCATGGCAAGAGCATGCGCTCCTACATTTCATGCCTCAACACGTCACTGCTTATATTACAGCATAGTATTTTTCCAAAATCTAATGGGATCCAGGAGGACCCTTCTTTGTCACCCCTTGCTCCCAAAATTGAGGAGGGTAAACAGGCAACACTTCCAATTCATGGGTGATGACTCTGCCAGATCACCAAAGTTCATGCTCATTAATCCAGGTAAAAATCCAGCAATGTTCAGTCAGGTTATCTGGATGGTTTCATTTTTTGCTGAGGCGTTTCTGCCAGATCCTGTACTTCATGGCAAGATCAAACAACTGCTCTTCGCTCTAGTTCCTTAGGTAGACCTGTTTGTGAGTTTTCACCTGAGCTCCTATTCACTTTTGTTATTTGGTAGTCAAACTATTCTAGCTTTTCTCTGTCTTCAAATAGCATAGATAATTACTTCTTGATGCCCTTAGTTTATGCAAAAAGTGTATCAAAGCAATCAAAGAGAAGGTAAAACAGTGTTTTAATGCAAACGTTTTTGTGCCTATAAGAATATAAATGTTTATTACCAACAGAAGAAATGCTTAATTTTGTAAAATTTTCTTACCTTGTAAAATTGAACTCCACTTTCAGGTTATCTGTGCATACCATGTCAGCGCCACAGCTGATCTCAAATCCAATCTGTGAAAGGAAGCATGATTTTAAATACAATGGCATAAATGGAAACATATTGTTTACATGTTTGACCCTTGGACAGGATGTTACCCTGCTGAAATCTTCAAAACTCAGCACTCATGAAAGAAACTGATTTCTACAAAAGTAGTTGCATGGATAAAGCCATGTAAAAAGCATACTGTTTAGTAGATAGTGTGTTTAAAGGTTATTCACAGGATGAAAGGCTGTTGCTTGAGCCTCCTGGGCAAGACTTGGTTTAAGATTTGTGTTGGAGGGCAAACCGTTGAAGGTGAATCTGAGCTGATTCTGTAGAGGATTGAGAACATCTTCAGGACAAGACTGTAAGAGGATGGAAATACAAGTATTATTAGAGGGCAGAACACAAAGTGAAACCAATGTATTTTTACCAAGATGGAGTTTTATTAAATTCAGTAAATTATTATGATTCTATTCAACTTTACCTTGATAGAAAATTTCACATTGCTGCACTTTTGTCCATGTAAATCAACAAAAACTGATCCTGTCTTGTGTCTCTGATCCTTACTGATGTAAGCTCTGTTCTTTGGAGTTGAGCGAGTTGCATCCAGCGTAAAAGTGTAATTAATCTGAGCTTGAACTGAAACAGACGTTTGATTTGTTTGAAAATGAATATACATACAGATTTACAAATAAACGATGTAATAATGATGAAGAGGAACCTGCATCTCTTCCAGACAGTCTTCTCATGGTGAAACAGATTGTAGATGTTCCTTCTAGGGGTTTTGTGCAGTCTACATTTTGAGTTGGGATTTCTTTTGGGATGAACAACACCGTGGCATCCACCATCACTACAGGCCTGGATCTAGAAGAGGACACATTTGGGAAAAACACATCACCAGGATTTTTGCTTGCGCAATTAAAAAAAATGGAACAAATTATAATATTATTAAATGGTTCTGTCAACTACAAACCTAATTTATTCCTAAAATCTCAATATTGAAAAACTACAGAAAATGGTCAAATTATCCAGACTAAGACTTACCTGAGTAAGATAACTGTACCCTTTGAACCCACGGCTAAGTCAGGCAGTGTGTCACCACTCTGATCGTAGGACCACTGACTGATTGACAAACCAAAGAACTTTAGTCCTGATTGGACT
The DNA here is from genome assembly GCA_031762315.1 of Hypsolebias antenori. Classification (NCBI taxonomy): domain Eukaryota; kingdom Metazoa; phylum Chordata; class Actinopteri; order Cyprinodontiformes; family Rivulidae; genus Hypsolebias; species Hypsolebias antenori. The sequence continues at coordinate 10,171 of JARVGS010067379.1, forward strand.
TCAGAGGCAGCGATTCTCTGTGAAACAGGAAAGTTCTTTTTAATCAAGACATACATTTCAAAAAATTTAGTTTAGAGAAACGTCCGATGGCTGATATGTTTCATTGTCTGTATCTTGAGTTTGTTCACCTGTGAGTAGGCAGGGTCAATTTGTCCTCCTATGCCATGAAATATGTAGACTGAGCCTTGTCCGTTATTCTCCAAAGGAGCTCCAACTGCTAAATCATTAAATCTGTCTGCATTTAAGTCAGGAAGAACAGCAAGAGAAGACCCAAACCTCCCTCCATCAGATGGATCTCCTCGTAGCACCTTTAGCTGTGATGGAGAATCAAAGTGACACTCCACATTCTGGGGAAAATATTATAATCGGAGATCATTTCTTATTCAGATTAAAACATGCAGAGTTAAACACATAAATCTACAAACTGGCATTGAGTATGGCTGTCAATTACCAGACGAGTTAGGGTGCAAACATAAACACGTCCCTCTCTGTCCTGGTCCTTGTACGTCGGAGCAGAGATGAAGATCAGATCAGTGTAGCTGTCAGAATTCACATCCATGGC
>JARVGS010067385.1:0-38567 GCA_031762315.1 Hypsolebias antenori
CACACACACACACACACACACACACACACACACACACACACACACACACACACACACACACACACACACACGTTCTTTTGTTATGTTTCAAATGTACGAACTTGTATTTCTATTAAATAAAACTCAACAAACAAGAACAGCTTTGGTTTTTTTGTCATTGTTTATTCTGTCATACGAGACAATAGTTTGACACTGTAACGAGGACGACCCCCCGTTGTTAAACGCACGAGATGAACCGGGCCGAGTCCGGGTTTATGGAAGGAGACCCCCGCCTTATGAAACCATCGTCGACCTAGGAACTACCTCGACATCCGCCAACGAAGAGTTTATCTCATTACAGCCACCGCGTTACAACGTTGCCACGGTATCATCACTGCCTTCTGAAAACGGCAATCGTCGAGAAGACAACTATGCGTTTGTGTTTGCCTTCGTTCTCACGTTCCTACTCGGTTGGCTTTCGTTTGCGCTGATTTTTCTGTTTTGGCCGCGTTCGTTTTGTCAGGCCAAAACAAAGGAGGTGCGTTGCGGATCCATCTCCGGTTTTGGCTTGTTCCTCGTCGCGTGGCTTGTTACAAGCAGAATTTACTCTGACCACTTCACCGATAATTACTTCGTCGACCAGCTCTGGTTGCTCCTTTTCCTGATCGGCGTGTTCATGTTCTTCAAAGGATTTCTGGACTACACGCGTGGCATTTAGAATGCATACCTAGTCGTATACACAGACAAAAAAGGAAAAAAAAACCCGGTTTAGCGCACCCGCGTACGATATACATTATGCATAAACAGAAAGTTTTTGTGTCTAGTTTTCCCTTTGTGACAGTACATAAACTTTTATAAAAATCAAAATTTTGAAATCAACATCTAAAACTTTATGGACTGACTCTGCTATGTTGGGCCCGTGCTCGGGGAGCTGGAAAACCCGTGGTCGGTCAGGGAGACAAGAGAATGTTGTGGTTGGGAAAGCCCGTGGTCGGTCGGGGAGACAAGAGAATGTGCTATGTTGGGCCCGTGGTCTGGAAAGCCCGTGGTCGGTCGGGGAGACAAGAGAATGTTTTGGTCGGGAAAGCCCGTGGTCGGTCGGGGAGTTGGAACACCCACGGTCGGTCGGGGAGAGGGTGTAACCGAACAGTATATAAGAAACAGGGTTGTGCTTGAACTAACACCAGTTCGTGTTAAACCCTGCCTGGGATCACTTGTATCATGTACACTGTTGTAGGTTTTCCATATAGTCAGTTATGGTTTTTGTTACACTCGTCATTCGCTGGTGGCACACGCCTTCACAGCACATCGCCGCCAATGAGCTTTTTCAAGGAACGCGGTGGTTGCTACAACGATGGAAAAAGAGCCACGGGACACATCTTCATCTTACAATTGTGACGTTTCAAACGGATTGGCCCGAACATCACATTCAATCCGTATTGGACACGGCCAAGAATCTGTGGAATTTCGAACCTGGCTGCGACCTGTTACAAGCGAACGTGACCGAGCTCTTGACTGACTATGCTCTACACGCAAACAACCGCCAGCGGACCGTGTACGCCGTCGTAGAGACCTACCAAGAACTGTCCTTGTACGAACACTTTACGAACCCGGTCGAAATGGTGGGCTATCAGTGGGAGATCATAAACGAGTGTACGAACGGAGACGGTACTACCTTGATACAGCTGAGCAGCGAACATGTAAGTAACCGTCTTTGGAGGTTCTATCATTTCTGCGTAAAAATGAGTCGATGTTTATCGTTTGTTTTGTATTTTTTCTCTCTTCCATACAGAAACCACACGGGACCATATTGCTGACACGCGACCCGGACGGTCGACAAGAACTGACACGCGTGTGGTGTACGGCACCACAGACCGTGGGTGAGCTTCTAGAGAAATACCACATACGGTGTTCGATGGTGTGGACTTCGGACGTGTGTATATCGCCGATGGCGCCGTGCCTGGCTTTAACGGAGCACGACATGAGAGTAATATACGCAAACAGCACGCCTCCTCTCAGCGATGCTGCGTTCGGGTTGGTGCAACGGGCGCAGAACCCTTGGCGATGGCTCTTGCAGAACGTGAAGTGGCGCAAGATCAAGACAAAATATAGCGCGTTAAGACACCGGCCGTACAACGCGCCCGCTGCCTCTTCTTCGTCCTCCTTCGCGGAGACTGAAGATGAGTGTAAATCTTTGCTGTACTATGTTAACGGAATGGACACGTTACAGAAAGTGATAGACGACGACGGCCGGTTCCGTAAAGGTTTGCAGTTCTTACTCTACAACGACTCGTCTGGTAACAAGACTCCGGGCTGGCAGCCGGGCCGGGACTCGGACGACGAGGAGCCGCCGAAATCGACGGACGATCGTCTCAGTTCAGAGTATATAATGCAAATTGAAAACTGTACGGTTGAGGTTTCGTCACAAGAACCCATGTGTTGCAAGGAACCGCTGTACATGACCTTAAGGCACGAGAAGCGACACGCGTATACGTGCTCCTCGTGTATGGTTGAATTGGCTATGGAGTATCTACAATGCGGGCATGTGTACTGTCAGCGTTGCATGACGTATATGATCGACAACGATGATGGCGCGCGATGTGCCATCTGCCGTGTTGGTGGTAATTTATGCCGCAGGCCGATTACCGCGGTCCCAAGCGATGCGCGTCGGATCGATCTCAACGATGAAAAACAGATGACGTGTCAGTCGTGTTACCAACTGAAATGCTGGATGACGGACTGCGGCCATCTGTCTTGCCGGTGTTACGAGAGACGCTGTTGTGTTTGCCGCAAAGGTCCGGTACTCTGTTGGACGCGACTCATGGTATAATTATTTTTTTGGACGCGACTCATGGTATATTTTTTGTACGTGTACAAGACAAGTTGTTGGGAATTAATAAACATATTTTTTTCTAAAAAAAAACACTGTCTCTTCATTATTGCAATATTGAAAAAGCTGGCCAAGAAGCTAAGGCTACGCGTGACCTCTCCAACAAAAATTTCCTTCTCGAACAAAAATAAACTTTGAGTCTCTGATTTCCCGTCGCTCGCCTTTCGCGTGCGTCGTGGCCAAGAAGCTAAGGCTACGCGTGACCGAGGCGCACGAGAGCGTCGGTTCTTTGACTTTTCCTCTCCAACAAAAAAATTTCCTTCTCGAACAAAAATAAACTTTGAGTCTCTAATTTCCCGTCGCTCGCCTTTGGCCAAGAAGCTAAGGCTACGCGTGACCGAGGCGCACGAGAGCGTCGGTTTGAGTCTCTAATTTCCCGTCGCTCGCCTCTAATTTCGATGTAATTTTCACAAAAAAAAAGGCCTAGAATCGCTGATTAGCACAAGGAAATTGTGTATACTGTTTACTGTTTTTATAAAACCTAGGAAAATGTACTCTTTTTTTTTTTACAAAAATAAACACACAAACACATTTTAGTATATTGTTCAAATCAAGTTTTTATTTCAGCATGATAAGATAAAAACAATCATTTAAACTGGCAAATATTTACAAATTGGAAAACAAATTGAAAAACGGTATCAGATCGGGCCATCTTCACCACAGCGATCGATATTTGGGCAACGCAGCCATTTGCCGTCTTCGACCCAGTCGCATATACCCCCGCTCTCACAGCAACCGCACGTCAACCCGGTAACCTCCGCGGCACATTCTTGGTTGTACGGCATCAACACAATCTTCTCGTCGCTCAGGTACTCCAGTATGTCGCCGGTGCTCTTGACCCGGCAACGGCCCCTCTTTGAAGCATTTTTTATCAGAAAGCTCTTCTTTTCCACGTCCATGTGCACCTCCAACATGCGCTGCTCTGTGATCACGTGAAAAAGGTACGTGGTCAGATGGTAACGTCTAATCTTAAAGTCCAACATCGCAGCGATGCCGTAATTCACACCGGCTTCTTCGTTCATCCTCTGCAAGTGGCGAGTCAGGTTGGCGTGATCGATGTTGAAAAAATCAAAATTCGAAGATACACTTAGCCAACCCCACCACAGTTTGTTCGACCTGAGGCGTTTGATCAAATCACTCAGCTCCTTCGCCAGCTCGGTGACGCCGGCCGAAGGATCCACTTCCGCGGGCCTTTCGACCAGGCGTCCCTCTTTGATGTCGTGTTTGAGCAGATTGAAGATGGTTCGAGACAGACTAGTCTCCGTGGCACCCATGTGACCCGACCCGTCGTGCAGAATAACGGTCGTGGAGAGCGACTGGAACACTGCGATGTTGAAATCGACCACACCCGTTGCAAGCTTGATGGATCCGGAGCACAACGACCCCTTTACCATGGGAGAACCCTCACGGAGGATGACGGACCCGTTGGGCCGGTCCTCAAGGACCCGGTGGGCTTCCTGAGCCGTGACGCCGCTGCCCCACCATCCGAGCTTGACAAAATCCAAAAACTCTGTCCACTGGGCGGAGAGGACGGGCTCGTAGTCGACGTAACGCCGGCCCGTCAACGGGTGTACTAGTTTGTGGCTGTCGACAGAGGCGGCCATATTTGATCGTGTTTCTGCGTCAAAGTACGAGCTGAGAGTCCGGTTAGACGAACTGTACAAAGCGGCTCTAGGTCGGGCTTTATATATACTGGTACAGGCCCGTCCAACGGTCGGTCGGGAACGAAGCTAGACGGTCGGTCGGGAACGAAGCTAGACGGTCGGTCGGGAACGAAGCTAGATGGTCGGTCGGGAATGAAGCTAGACGGTCGGTCGGGAACGAAGCTAGACGGTCGGTCGGGAACGAAGCTAGACGGTCAAGCATAATGCCCCCACCGATAGGCTGAGCTCTCTACCCACGTCCGTCTCTTTTTGAAAAAGTTTCCTTTATATAAAAATAAGATAAGACGCCGATTGTATTTTTTTTTCATAAGGAAAATGTTCATTTTATTTCAATATGAAAATACAAAACCAAACCAAATTAAGCACACAATAATGAAAAACCACGTCAAATCAGAATGCCGTTGCGCTCAATATTAGGGCAACGAATCCATTTGCCGTCTTTTACTCAGTTGTAGCAGAATCTGCCGTCACAACCACACGTCGACCCGGCGACCCTCGCGGCGCACTCAGGGTCGTACGGCGCTAAGACGATCTTCTCGTCGCTCAGGTACTCAAGTACGTCGGCGGCGCTTCTGAACCCGCGATGATGCATACCCTTCTTTATCAGAAAGGTCCCTTCCTTCAAGTCCAGGTACACCTTCAGCTCGCGCCCCTCCGTGACCACTTGAAACAGGAAATTGGAAAGCTGGTAACGCGTGATCTCGTAGTCCAGCTCTGCCGCGGCAACGCCGTAATCCGCGACGCCGTCTTCTTGGTTCAGCCTCGCCAGGTGACGAGACAGGTCGACGCGCCCGGCGTCGAAGCAATCGGAACTTGAAGACGTGCTTCTTAGCAAGCCCCACTAAAGCCCGTTCGACTTGAGGCGCTCGACCAAGGCCTTCAGCTCTCTCGCTAGGTCCGTGACGCGGGCCGACGGGTCCGCCGTCGGGGGCCGCTCGACTAGGCGTCCCTTGTACGTCTCCGCCACCAGCCCTTCTCTGACGTCCGTCGTCGCAAACTCCTCCTCGACGGCACGTTCGAGCAGATCGGAGACGGCTCGGATCAGACTCGGCTGCGGCGAACCTACTTTCAACGGACTCGACTCGCCGTACGTCACAACGCTCACAAAGAACAAGCGGTTCACGGCAATGGCCAACTCGACCACTTCTCTCGCGGTCTTGATAAATCCTCGGCACAGTGAGCCCCTGATCGTGGGAGACCCCTCGTACAGGACGAAGGACCCGTTTGGTCGATCCTCCAGGACCCGGCGGGCTTCTTCGGCCGCGACGCCGCCGCCCCACCACCCGAGCTTGACGAAATCTAAGAACTCGGTCCATTGGGCAGATAGGATGGGCTCGTGGTCCACGTAACGCCGACCCGTGAACGGGTTTACTAACTCGTTCTCGTCGACGAGGGCGGCCGCCATCTGTCTGGTCGTTTCCGCATCAAAACACACGAACTAAGAAGTCGATTATACGAAATGTAAAAGAAGTGACTATCTAACATCCAGCTCGGCTTTGTATGGTATTTCGCCGACGACGGACGGTCGGTTGGGAACGTGACTAACAACGTCCCCGACCAACCTATCGGGGGTGGGGAAGCATTAAAAATCTGACATCTAGAACTATGTACACACAAAGAAGTGCCCGCTAAAATTTAATCAAACACGGCGATCCTTTAAGTGCCTCGTTACTACTACACAGTGAGCGCGGTAGCGTTTAAACACGCAAACAAAACAAAAACCCAAGTTTGATGTAATACCTCTTTATTTAATCTTTGTACATGAGAGAAAAACACGTCCACGACATTCTTATTCACGCATATATGTATCGGGTAATATATTCTCAAGAGTCTCCAACTTTAATTCCCGAGCAATCGCGGGACGCGACTCGGCGGCGACGAGCTCGGTAAACGGCACAGCGTTGTGTGCACGCGAGCAACTCGTTATGATACCATTATCCATATCGGGCTCTCGTTTAATCTCACCCCGTACAACCGTGGCTTGCACACGGCTCTTTACCGCCGTGGCGGTTTCCATGTCATCCGGCGCGTTTTGTTGCTCACTCTTTACCGCTGGCGCGGTTTCCATGTCATCCGGCGCGTTTTGTTGCTCACTCTTTACCGCTGGCGCGGTTTCCATGTCATCCGGCACGTTTTGTTGCTCACTCTTTACCGCTGGCGCGGTTTCCATGTCATGCGGCGTGTTTTTTCGCTCAGCCGTTACCAAAGGTCCGAGTTGCTTTGCGACGATATCATCCTTTTTTCTTTTGCTGTTTTTTGTCTGTTTCACCACGAGAGGCGAATTACGTTTTGAGGCCGCGTGAACCGGTAAATTATTTGACACGTGTTGAACGACGTTCTTCATGCACTCGTCAAGTATGCCGTCGGTGTAGTTTGTATTATCGTGAGCTTGCGCATCGCGAGCAACCCTCGCGCACGTCTTTGAGATAAACTCGTTTATGGTGCTCGTCAATCGAGTAAAGCTGTCGCGTATGTCGGTTTGCGTTTTTTCTAGTCCGGACTCATCTGCGTTTACAGTGTAGTCAGAGCCTAAAATAAGATAGATGAGTTTATAATAGCCGGCTTGTATGATCGCCAACTCGTTGGTGTATTTGGCACAAGCCTCGCTATCGCAAACCTGCGTTTCTGTCTGCGTATTTAGATTTTGGTTTACACTCTGTGCTCGCGCTGTGCCGCGCTTGTCGCGCGATTCATCTTTAAACTCCGGTGATCCATCTATCTTTTCAGCTTTAGCTTCCGTTTTTTCGCCTTTAGGTTCGGCGGCGGCTCGGCACATCTCCTCCAAATCCATCGAGTCATCTTGGATCTGCTCGAGACTGATCACCCGCCGCTTCCAATGCGCGCTTTCAGCTTCTAGTTGCGCTATAACACCTAGCATTTCCGTATTGCACTCCTTTGTAACTCTGAGTTCCTCTTTTCCCCTTTCGGTTATATCGTCCATCGGTTGCTGTTCTCGGTCCAACTTGTTTATTATGAAATCATATATGGCAACCTCGTAGTCGCGAAACAATTCGGATTGTTCGCTCGTGTTATCGCGCGGGTTTACCGTCTGGACTTTAGCGCTCTTGACACAGTGTTGTTCTAACATATTCATCACCACATTGAGCGACGATTTCATCGCCGCGTATAAGATATTTTTCACGTTTGCCACACTGTCTTAACACGCTTCCATGTTGTGTATAGATTGGAACGCATCTCGGTATGACGACAGCTTAATTTCCAAGCTCTCGTTCGACTCACGGAGGTTGGCGAGAGCTTGTTGCGTGACCGCCAGCTCCTTTTTCGTTTTATCGTGAGCGTCGACCGCGTTAAAAGCATTCCGTGTTTCGAACGCAAGAGACCGGTTTGTCTTTTGCAACTCATCCAAGGTAGAGTCTAGTTCTTTGTTTCGGTCACGCAGAATCTCAAGTTCGCCCGAAAGCTGCTTGTTTACAGACTCTTGCTGGCTACTTTTTTTACATAGAGCGTCAAGTTTCACAGCAAGTGTTTCGTTTTCGGTCCGTAAAGATTTATTTTCTAGGCTTTGTGTTTCGCGACTGTCGGTTGTGTTTCGCTTTAAGTCCGCGAGCTCCATCGCGAGGTTCTTCGACCGCGTCTCCAGAGCTGTTGTTTGCTCTTTTGATTTCATTGAAGCCTCGCGGAATTGACCATTTTCTGCAGTCAAATCTTGTATTTGTCTAGTTAATTCTTGTACTTTCGCAGTTAATTCTTGCGTTTGCCGCTCACGTCGATCGACCTCTGCGCGTACCGAATTCAGCTCCGCGTTATATCCGACTCGGTCCTGTTCTAGCGCGTTCCGCGTTTGCGAAAGTTGCTCGTTCATCGTCGTCAGCTCGCAGAGACGCTCTTCTTTGTCGTCGAGCCTCCGCTTACGCTCCGTTTCCAGCAACTTTGTTACGCGCCGTATAAACGCATCCACCGAGTCCGCGACCCGCGTAGCTTTCGGCGCGTTAACGGCGACTTGAGCGGCGTTTGCGGAACCGGCAGCCGCTTGCTCGACGAGCCCCGCCGCGGATTGTATCGTCGTCGTAATGCGCCGTAGAGCCGCGTCGGCGTCGAAAACGTCGCTGAGCGCAGTGATGTACTCGCACGAGGCCAACGGTGTAGTTAGCGCGTTGTCAATATCGAGTGAGGTCAGATTGTAACAACCGCACATTTGCTTAAGCAATTCGTACCTGAGCTCCAGAGACGCGTCAGCGCGTTCGTCAAACCACCGCGTCAGTAAGGAAAAGTTCTCGCGTAAACACGCGAGTCTCCGAACCGCGTTACCCCACCACGACCGGTCGATGTCGGCGGCGCTAGCTGCGAGGTCGGACGAGGTGTCCCGCCGGATACCCGAAAGGAATAATCGCGCAGTGATATCCGACAGTTCGACACGCGAACCCTCTCCAATAGGCTTCGCACGAGACGCTTTCTGCGTCGAACGTGACGCCGGTTTTTGCGTTTTGACGTTTGTCGACGCGGCCGCTTTCCCCGTCGATTCCAACGAACGGTGCGATTTGACCTTCGTCGACAGCGAGTTCCCTTTCGTCTTTTCGCTCATCGTTTGTCGGTTCGCGCGCTCGTCTATGCGTGAGACAGAATGAACCCGCCGCCGTCGTCGTGCACAAGATGGTACACTCGGCGCGCGGCAACAAAACGCGGTCGATCTGCCTAACGGCTAGCGTTTGTTTTGTACTTGTGCCCAGCGCGTTCGCGCGGTACGCGTAGCCGCAGCGTTGACACTCGCCCGCGTCGGCGCTCACTGGGTTGTACTTGAGCGACGTCAGTATGTCGGAGAGACGTCGATGCCACAGTTCGTGAGCGCCACACGCTATCGCCGTCAATATTACGAACCGGTAAGGCGTCGTTAAAGATTCGCGAAACGTCTTGGCCCCGAATCCGCGATCTAAATCGAGTCCCGTCTCGGTGAGAATGAACCGAGACCAGTTAACGCCCGGTTCGCTGCGGATTTCGTGAATAGATCGCCTCGTCGCGCTGCTAAGCTCCTTGTTGTTTGTGTCGTATCGCCACGTCACACAAGATCCCCAAAGTCTAGTGTCGTGCGGGTGCGTGGCTTCGGGCGACGCGTAATACTCGGCAAATCTACATTGTTGATATAAGACCTTGAACGCCAGCGGCGCGCACAAAGCTGCCAACGTCTCGCGTAGCGTGTCGGTGACCGCGGGCTCGTCGTCGGCCGCTGTGCAACAGTGCATGTTGCGAAGAACGCGATCTAGCGTAGAATATATCGTGGAAACCAGCTGTTCGCTTCTCCTGGGGACGCCGTACCGACACGCGCCGAGCGCCGGGAACGTCGAAGAGACGTATGCGATCGGCGCTCCGGCTAGCGTACCCACCACCGAGACGCCGCGCCTTTGGCCGTCTCTACGTAAGTGGTCAACGGTCAAAAGACCGTAGAAAGCGTACGTCTCGTACGTAAACTTGACGATTATACAGTCGTCCGCGGCCGAACCGATGCCCGCCGCGGGTATGCGATACACGTTCTTGACACCGCTGCTCTTTGCGACAGTCTCGGGGCATGGAACACGTTTTTCAATGTCGACGCAGCACACTTTTGTGTATTCGACACGCGTTACGTTGTGAGTGTCGCACACCACTTCCAACATTAGTCCCGGTTCTCGGCGAGGCGATCCATTCTTACGCGCACCGTTGCGTACGTACTTTCAGTCGTCGAAAATCACTGTGGACGGCGCGGGCTCTTCGCGCGCGCGCTCCTCTATCTCTGCGGCTTCGACTTTTACCGTTTGAGCCACGCTCGCGTCTAGATTAGATACGGACGCACTCGTTTCCGGTTCGTCGTGGCGTATACGCGCATTGTTGCCAGTGACCAGGTCCTCGGTAGCGGCGATCAAGGACGGTTCGTCACACGCCTCGCCATCTTCGATGGGTAATACTTCATATCCTTCCGTAGACGGCTCCTCAAAAGGTTCGATTTCAGAGAGACAGTTGCGTGTAGTGTTACACTCCAGTTCGTCTAGGTAGTCCGCCGAGGCGTAATCGGGGGAACGAGAGACCACCACCTCGGTCTCGGCGTAAATCGTTTCGTTTCGCGCGGGTAACACAAAGTCCACGTCTGTCTCGTCGCGCGCGCTTCGCCGAGATGCCCTCAGGATATCGTCGATCGCCGCGACTCGCGTTCCGTGTCGGCCGGTGGTACTCAAGTATCGACCTATGTTGCTGTCACTGTAGCCGCCGCGTTCACCGCCGCGGCTCGGCTTGGCGAGCGGATAGTGTCGAGACATGATCTCGTTCAACGCGTGCGGTGAAATGCGACTGACCGCTCTTAACACGACGACCTTAGCGTCCGCGGCGGTACGCTCCTCACTTTTGCTCATTATTGTCGTAGCGGGTCGGGCGTATACTCGCACGTAACGCAGCGAGAGTACAGGGTCTGTACGTCCACTAATACTTCGGAAAAAATGGTTTGCGCGCAGCTGGGACACGAAGTGTACATTTGTTTCATCTCGGTGTACGTGCACGTGTTGGCCCTGGCCGTCCGCAGTGGCACGTTCACTACAGTGGCCGAACAACACGAGGACCTGAACGACATGGTGTCCAGGTCGAATTCCACGTCGATGTTTCGTGGGTTGCCTCGAACCTCGGAGGAGTGGAACGTCTGGTTCTTGAGACACCTAGAGCAGCGTAGGTCGCCCTCGGTTCTTGCGACGGCGAGCGGGTCGTCGTGGGATTGCGGCAACACCACAATCTGCTTGTGGTTGTGGTCGACCCAGTTGACGTGACAATTGAGAACGCCGTAGAGGAGCGCCTGTGTTTTCTGGTCTAGCGCGCGGAGCTTATGGTACTGCTCGTTGTGTATAATGGGCAACGCTAGCGTCAACTCCGGGAAGCACGTGGCCGCCAATTCCAGCGGACGGTCCGTCGTATACGCCGTGGCCAACGAAAAGTACGCGTTTAGTTCCCACGACGAGTCGATCGCGAGCGTGGGGTGTCCCACGTTTTTCACCTGCTGGAACGTTTTGATCATCTTGGTTTGGTACGACCTGCGAGGAAAAGCGACGCCCAGCCGAGACCATTTCACCTCGCGACCACGCGCGGTCTCGCCGTCGGATATCGCGTGCGCACGTCGTTTACGAGACGCGTTCGCTCGAGAGCCATCGTCGGTCGGGAATCCCGGGGTTTGCTCGTCGGTCGGGAAGGTGGGTCTTTCGACGGCGCAGGCCGTAAGCTTTAAAAACTCGAAGCGCACGCTCTCGAGCCTAAGATCCACGTGAGTCGCGTTCACGCAGAGTACGTCTCGTTGGTACTTGTAGAAATCCGCCAAGGCAGCCAGCCGTAGCAACGTTTTGCGCTCCGTCGCCGCGTACGATCCGTGCCCTTCCAAATCGGGAACCGCGTAACCCGCTTCGAAGAACGCGGCCGTTACTTCCCACCACAGGAACGAGCAGAGTCGATACGCGTCTCGGCAGTCGCGAGGTTTGCCCTTGGCCACCAAGAGTCTGACCAACTGAGAGCGCGTCGTCGAGTCCGAAGGCGCCTCTTTCTGTCTGCAATGGCACACAACGTTAAGACAATCCAGATACCCGCGCAACAGGAGGCTTTTTGCGTTGTTACGGGACCATACGCTCCTGCATCCAATACGAGAGCCGCGTCTCTCCCCTCGTTCCGGTGCTCGTGGACTCCCCGGTGGTCCTGCATCTCTCTTGTCCCGATGTGTTTCCCGATGAAGTTCTGAAGGTACACGCCGAGCACCTGGGTCACTTCTTGGCGCTGCAAAAGTGCCAAAGATCGACGCGGAGCTGGAAGGTGCGCTGTACAAAGGCCTTTGCGTCAGCTTCACCGAACAGGCCGTTTGCCGCGTGTACGCGGATTGTATCGGAGGAGACGTCGCTGGTTCTGCACCGACCGTGTTCGCCGGTGTGAACAAGGTGGGAGTAAAGGACGCGTTGGCGCTTATCCGGGGACTGCTGGCGCTCTTTGATAAAGAAGCGTTGCGGGGCGAGATACCGTACACCCGTGACGCGGAACCCCTTCACGTGCTCTTTCTGACTTTAGTTCAGTTGTTTGTGGTTTTTCTGAGCAGCGCAATGACGGAACAAGACCTGGCGACCGTGATGGGCGTGGCGTCGGCCGTATTCTTGGAATTGAATCACGGCCACCCGCTGTGCGCCGCGACGATACTCAAGCCCATGTTCGTTCCCTACTTTGAACAGCAGAGGTACGCGACGGGCAAGCCGTCGTCGGAACGCCGCGAACAAAACGTTGCGTACTACAAACTGTTCCGAGGCTACGAGATGGACTCGGACGGAGCGGACGCGTCGGACGACCTGTGTTGGACCGAATACGGACTGTCCGCCCGCATGCAAGGCTGCACGCTGGTGGAGCGCGGGACGAGAACGCTGTGGTTCGCCGCGCCGCAGTACGGCGATAGACTGTCTATGATATCTGAGAACGGAGCTTGTTCGAAAATAATGGGCGGTCAATCCGACGAAAGAGCGAAAAAGATCGCCGTGATGTTGGTGTCCGACGCGGTGATGGGCTACGTTCAGTGTACGGTGTTTGGGACCATCCGCAACGCGTTGCCGTGTCACGACAACAGCGACTTGACCGTCGAGGTTATAACCCAGCTACGGGGTTCCGTGAGCCAGTTTGCGATGAAGGCGCTACGCCATCAAAGTTCGATTCTGTGGAACGGAGTGCGAAAGCTGACGGACACTTGTCTGTGTGTCGCGGGTGCTGGGTTTATGGGTCAAGACAGAGGTTCCGCGTTGATGTTCGGCAGAGTGTACACGGGCGCAGACGACAAGAAGCTGCCGAGCAAGTGTACGTACGGGACGTTCACGTCTGTCGCGTTGGCGCTGGCCAGGGCCACGATGACGAGCGCGGCCCTGAACGTCGCGCTCGGTCAAAGGGACAAAAGTCCGCGGGGAGCACGCGACAACCTCCACGTTGTGCTATCAACGCCCTATAGAGCGTCTGCTGTGGACATGTTGGGGACCACGGGCGACATGACGTTGTACGCCAGGTACAACCACAGACTGAACAACGGTGAATTTACCGAAGTGGCCAACGTGAAATCGCTCAACGACCCAAAATACATCTCTCAGGTGCACGCGGACAACCTGACGGCGGAGAGCAAATATCAAATGACGGTTTCGCACGGCACCCTGCCAATGTGCCTGCTGACAACCGCGATGACCGTCCGGCAAACGGTTCTCATGTTAACCGGCTACATGTGCGCCGAGCTGGCCAGGGCCACGTACGGTCACAAGGCGTCGAACAAGGCGCTTTGTAAGCATTTGACGGGACTGATACTGCACGGCAAATTCAGGAACGTGACCGAGTCTAAGAACGTGGACACCATGAAAGCGCGCTTCGGTGAACTGTTGAAAACGTCCGGGCCCGTCTTCAGTGCGAACCAGCAGCGCGCTCATAATCTGGACTCTATGGAATGGTTGAACCCCAATGACCCGCGACTGCCAGAGTGCGTCCGCACGTCGCTCAATATAATCGGGGACACCCGATGCGTCGTCGAAAAGATTATGCGCGACAAGAGCAAGAGCTACAACAGGGTCGTGTTACAAAACGGCTCCGACGAGACTCTGCTGCGGATGAGCACCATGTACGCAAACCGAAAATATATGGTACACGCGCCTCTGTTGACCTCGGTGAATTTGACTCTGTTCAGTAACCAGAACTCTAGCCGCGCGATGTGCAAACTGTCGAAGCGTGGCTCGTTTTATGTGGTGCGTGTGTTCTCGAACAGGTGCATCGATCTGAGCTACATGACCAAGTACGGTGACGAGGCGTTCGCGTGCGGTTCAAAAACGAACACCGTGACTCAAGTGTTTGACAAAATCAAAGAGGAGGTGTCTTACGTTTTACCCAGAATCGACGCGGGGAGAATAAAGATGCTGGCACCCAACATGCGCCGAGAGGACCTCTTGAAACTGGTCGAGATGGTACAAGGAGCGAACATTGCCGTCTTGGGAGATCTCGACCAGATCGACGCGGACGAGGCCGGCGCGGACGCCGCCGCTGTAACGCGTAAACGCCCCCGCGCCTCAAACATCGACGAAGACGACGAAGAACTGCCGCGGAAACTGCTTTGTGGCGACGACGGCGACGCATCGCCAGGAGGTTTGTTTTCGGGTGGGGACCGAAGCGACTGCTACGACCGAGAGTCGCCGAGTATCTTCGACGCGGTCGAGTACGAGGACCGCGACTTTTGAGCGACACATTTCACCTACTTATTTTTGTTTAAAAAAATAGTCGCATGTATTATCAATAAAATTGTCAGTAATATTTGTAAGCGCGTGTTTTTGTGGTTGCTTGTATAATCTTTTTTTTTTTACAAAAAAAACAATAAACGTTATGTACAAAAAGAGCCATGGTCTGTTTCTTGTTTTTTTTTGGTTTGTTTTTATTTCAAGGTTCAGGAATGAAATAGATGGATCATGTTTACGTACAAGAGTTCGATGGCGAGGACCAGAGTTCTGTAAGCGCAACCCAGCTCGTGCAGCTCTGCGTGAACTGGCATCAAAAAGTTTTCTAACGTGGCCAGCGTGTTGCCTAGGTTTACGGTCGGCGCCTTGGGTGTCCTCATCTTGCTGCGAACGTCGAGCTTAACAAACTCCTCTTCGATTCTGTCGACGTCATGTTCCTGACACGGAGCCAGGTCGTGTTGACCGCGCTGGAGCGCGCACTCACGAGCGGGCTGATGATACCTGGAACAGAGACGACGGTGCCGTGCTCGTGTCCGTGCGTGCCGGTGAATCTGCAAACCTGGGGTTCGCACGTACGACCGTTGAAGATAGGTGGCGCGAATGTGCACACGCTATATATATTCATAAACTCGTAAGAGATGGACTGTGTGCTCAGTCGCGCCACATGTTCTCGCACGAGGTCGCGTACCTGTACGAGCGTTTTGGTGCGTAGTTCCGCGTATATTTGCCTGTACAGAGAATCCGCCGCGAACGCGGTTCGTGAACCCGTCGTCAGCGGTGGGGTTTGCAGCGCGTTGACGCGACGGGTATCTTCTCGGTAGTCGGGCAACGAGCCGTAACAAGACTTGATGGCCGTCGTTATGAAAAACAGCTCCAGCACGCCGTTGTCCTGGCCGCACGAAAAACCCTGTCCGGGGCCGCACGTCGACATAGTACATTACGAGAAGCTGCTTCTGTTTGTCGTGCGCGAACTCGAACGCGGAACGGGTTGCGTCGTCGCACTGCACGATGAAACGTTAATCGAGTGCATCGTCGTCAAGTACAGAGAGTTGGTGTCGGGACCGACCGTGTGGACCCCGAGCTTGCAGAAGTACGTACCGTTCGAGCCGCGCAAGCACGGCTCGTTTGCCGTTTTGAATCCGAGCGGACCGACGTACGCGTGCGGCATCGCGACGCTGGTGCCGATATACTGTCGGTTGTGTTTTCTCGCCGACTGTCACGAACTAGCCGCGAGCGCCACGCGAACGCTGCTGCGTAAGCTCGAATCGCACGCGGGGGACGGAGGCTCGATTCCGTTCGAGCTCAGGACCCTAGAGTATCTGCTGTACAACCTGTCGAGCGAGCCGCACGCGGTGGTGGGCGAGATCGTACGTTCGCCCGACGTGTCCGTCGACGTAAAGGTCACGGTGGACCTGTTTTGGACTCATTTGGTGTTGGTGTACGCTGGGAAACGTAGATTGTTACTGTACAACGTAGACGGCTTCTTGAGCACCGCGCAAGACTCGTGCGCGCTGTGCCCAGCCAGTCTCAGGAGCGCCTTGTTTGTGCATGGCAAACATGAGCCCGTTTCGAAACGGGAGGACCGGTCGAGACGCCGAAAGCAACGAGGTTGGACCGCGTGCCCTGTCCTCGCGAGACGACCCGCGTCCTCATCCTCCGCGCACGTCACCAACGCCGGCGGCTTGCTATACGAGTCACGCGCAACGCGGTTTTGCTGGCTCGCAGTGCTGTGGAGCCTGGACTTTGCGTGCAACAGATACGCGCTGCGTTGGCTGTTCAAGGCGGAGCCGATTCGGAAGTTGTGATTCGTCGCTTGCGTTGCTTTCGAGCGCGACGGACGCCTCGTCATCGGGCGTCGATTTGACGGAAACGCTACGGGAGACGGGTAGTTGCGTGGTACAGCTGTCCCGAGGAGTAATGTTGCACGCTCTTCACGTAAACACGGTGGGAAATCAGAAGTGTAAAAGCGTTGTGTACTCGGATCGGCTCAGGCGATACTCGCGGCTGCAGTCTAACACGACCAAGACGAGGCGGGTGAGCAGATTGCGTTTCGTGTCGGACAAGAAGCGTCTTTGTTCCCAGCACGGCTACAAGAACACCCGAATAGAGTTTTCCGCCAAGCCCAGTCGCAGCGCCAATTACACGTCCAACGCGAAGCCCCTCTTACAGGCGTACTTCCGAGGCGTGTTCGAGACCGTGGCGATAGCGCAAGGACTTTGCGTGACGTCCACGAAACCGTTCAAGGTGAGCAACGAAAACCTCACGTCTTACATCTACGGAGTCGCGAATCCGTTGACCGTCGTCGTTAGGATGCGCAACACCAAGAGTTCCTTTCACACGCCCTTCTTTTTCTCCTCCGTGAACGTGACGACCAACGATAGACGTCACCAACTGTTCACGTCCATGTCGATAAATTCGCAGAAGGTGAAATGCGTGGGCGAACTAGCCGAGGCCCTGGAGAAGGTCACATTGTTCATCGAGTTACACACGCATGTGAATCGCCTGTGTTGCGAACTCGCGCACGATCGCCGCGGTATGCTGACGTCCAAGGAGAAGCTGTGTATCGTCTATTTGACGGAGGCGTACTTTCTCAACACGCTCGATTGCAGTAATCCATCTTATTGGTCCGACTACAGGACGACCGTCACGTACGCGTACGCGCAACGCTACAAAAGCCAACTGTCACCGTTTCAGGATAAAACGTTGACCAACTACCACATGAAAAACCCCGAGTTTATACACATAGTACCGTGGCTGCTCGACAACCCCAGCGAGCTGCACGACGCCATGCTTCTGTCCCACGAGCGATACTTGAGGTTCGAGAACAAGCTCTCAGCGAGGGCCGAGCTCATAGTCACCGCGGCCGTTCACGCGAACAAAAGCAAGAGATGCGTTCTACCCAAAGGATTCCCGAGCGTGCGTGACGTCGACTTCGAAGCGTTGGACTACACGCTGGACACGCTGACGAACGCGATACGGAACACGCGGGTTGTCAAGTTAGCCCGTCACAAGCGCAAGAACGGCGGTATTGACGACGACGACAACGACGCCGCCGCGAGCTAGTTTCGCACGTGAGCCAAGCGATGGACGGGAGCACTCGCGCGAGCACCCAAGACGACGTTTTGCGAGCGTGGGCGATCGTGAACGCCCATTACGCGTACGCTCTATCCGAATCGGGGCGGGACGAGGCGCTCGCGACCGCAGAACGTACGATCGAATCCGAACTGAAACACATTCGCGCCACAATCGCGGAACTAACGACAAAGACGCGCGAGATATGCGAGTACATACGCGAACTCGAGGCCGAGACGGAAAAGACGGCGTCTGTCAACTCGTGTCTCGATTCGTTAACGGCGTCGCGCGCGGATCTGTTGGGCGAGTGGCATTTCCTCTATCTCCAGGACGGGTCGGTCTTCGGTTACATGATGGTCGTGCCCGGCTCCAGCCGCGTGCGCAAAGATCCCGCGGGCTATTGTGTCAGAGAAGCCGAATTCACGCTTCCCGACGCGGTACTGGACGAGGCGTTGAGTGTCACGGACGAGGACAAACGCGACCACGCGGATCGTCGCGTCGCGTGTCCGTGTTGCAAGATGGACTACGATCGCCGCGATTTCTGGAGACACGGTCTAGGTGAAATTATAACAAACGGGAACACGGTGACGGGTTATTGCGTCTTGTCGGATGCGCGCGACGCGTGGCACGTCGTACCGACCTCGGGCTGGAGCGAGCCTATTTACAGACCGCGCGACCGCTGCCGCGTGAACGCGTTGGGTCAAGGTTTGTCCGATTTAGGGCTCGACCATTTCTTGTCCGACAAACACTTTACGCGAACTCTGGACGCCGCGTTCGCGACGTTGGCCGAACACCTGCGTCGGCACACCTAACATGCTGTCGTTCACACGGTCGCCAGCGTTACAGCGAAGCGCGGAGCCTTCGCGCGTCGATAGAACGCAAAGCGAAGAGGCCCCGCGATACCGCGTGCTACTCGAGGACGTCGTCGCCTTGGACTATTTGATCGGGGTCGTGGCGACGGATGAGTCGTACACGTTTGTGCAATACAAGGCTACCGATCGACACAAAGCCAGCGCCGGAACTAGAGTTCGCGCAGTTGACCGAATAAACGGGTTCGTGAACGAATTACGCCTACAAGACGTGCCCGTCGAAGCGGCTCTCTGCTTCACAGAGGCGTCGCGAAAGACGGTAATGTGGATGCGCGTCTCGCTGGAACGGTGCGTTGAACTGAGTCTCGAGGCGTTGTGGTTGATTGGCGGCAGGGTTCGCATGAACGCGACCGCGGGGGTTCTGTTGATAGAAGTGGACGACTCAGCGTTGGGGGCTTACGCGATAGTCGACGGTCGACTGGAGAGGCGAGTCGCCGCAGCACACCGCGAATCAGACGACGGGCCGTCTACGCGACCGTCGAGCGAACGCGGCTCTCGACCCGCGCCGAACGGATCGCCGTCTAGCGAAGAACGCGAGAGTGCGGCGAAAGAGACTCGCGAGTCGAGGCTGCCGAAATTTTACGAACACAGGCAGAAGCGGTACAAACTGCGTAACAGACACAAGAGGCAGCTGTTGCGGTCCGCGACACGGATTTTAGACGAGCGTCTCGGACACAACGGCGGAACCGCCGACGCCTTTGCGGCGCGTACACCGTCTAGGCGCGACGACCGGTGCCCGTCGTTGGAATCGGCGTAGGCGAAAACTGAAGCCCGCCCTACACGCGAACCCACGGCCGACGATCCGGCGGTCGAGACGTCGTCGCGCCTTCTTCGCCCCGACGAAGCGGAGACCGCGATCGACGATCGCGTAACGGAAACGTGTCGCGGTGCCAAGTGTCTTGTGATGTAGCGCGGGGATCGCCGGACCCCTCGCGCGTTACGCCTCGACGAGCCTCTCTGTCCACCTCGTACTGGCACCTAACGTCGGAGGGGCGCAGACCTAACTTGTTGGCCAACAGCAGACCGTAGGCGGTCGGATGCGACGAGTCGCGCGTCAGCATGATATCGTTGACGGTCAACGCGCTGTCGGGTCTGCGGCCCGACAGGCTGTCGGCGAACGTGACGCCGGAGGTGTTGAGAAGGGTGACCAGTATGTTGTGGAATATGTGCACGGGAGACCCGGACTCGAGTTCGCGCATCGCGTCTCTGGTGTTGTACTGAATCGTGTTGTGCCTCCTGCTGAATTGACTGAATCCAGAAAGGGCGCTGCGCCAGAAATTGCTCCACAGGCTGAGTATCTCTTCGAGGTGCACGACCGTCACGGAAGACGGGTAGCTGCACACAAGTTTCACGTCGTGGCCTAAGTCAGTGACGGGATTCGTCGCGGTCTCGTTTTTTCTTTTAAACTCGTCACATTTCGCCGTCACGTTCTCCGCTTTGGCGAGGAGGCTCTTGTCTTTGCACTCAGACCTGAACTTCTGCAGCGCGACGTCGGGTTGCCGCGCCACGCCGTCGATGAAACGTTTGATGGCGGCCAGCTCTCGGCCCTCGGAGAGCATGGCGCTCATCATGTTGCTGAGACTGTGAGAAACGCTCGTGGCTTTGTGCTCTGAGACGGACGCGCCGGCGGAGGAGCGAACGATGAAATCGGCGGGCAGCATGTGCAACGGGATCCCGAACGCGTCGGATTGCTGATCGCGAGTGATGTAGCGAGACACGTTGTCCATGAGGGGTCTTCCTGTGCCACCGCCGGTTATCGACGCGGCGACCGCGTCGGATCCGCCGCCGTCGTCGCGTCTCGCGGCCAACATCGCGTCCGCCAAGTACGTAAGCGAGGACCTGTCGTCGGCGGTGCTCGTGTACATGCGGCTGGTCGACGACGAGGCGAGCCCTTCGATCACGGATCAAAATAACAGGTCCCAGTTTTTCACCGTGAACTGCACGCGCTTGGCCAACGTGGCCGTGTCCGACCCAAGCGTCCACGAGCTATCCCACGTAAGCGCGCGTGTGTACAACACCCCGTCCACGCCGGCCGTGACGAGACCCGTCTGCTCGTCGTAGAACGCCACGCAGCCGGACGCTTTACACTCGGGAACCAACGGACATTTGCCGTGCTCGAACATCTTCATCACGCCCCAGAGAGCCACGATCGCCAGCTTCAGTTCCGTCTCTTTGATGGGATCTCGGCTAAGGGTGTCGTCGCGCGCTATCCAGTCGCCTATGATCTTGACCACGACGGCCACCATGGTGCTAGGTACGGAGTTGCTCATCAGCAGCTGCAGCGCCCGCGGCAATTCGTCCAGCGACATACTCAGCACGTCGGGCGTAACGCGGTCGTGGGCCGCTCGTTCCTGGGCCGCTTCGCGCGCCGCCTCGCGCGGATCGAGGCTACCTTGTATTGCAATAAAGTGTTTTCTGTACACGCGACCCTGTGTTCTGTGTGAATCATTTGTGTTGTCGGCGCTCGTAAACGCGGGTCTGTCTCGCGACGTACCGCGAGCCGCGCATCGCGGTTCGCCGGTAACTCTCGACGCGCTAAAATCCGTCGAGTGTACACGACGTCTGTGCGACTCGTTGTGCGCGGCGGTGGTCGGCGCCGATAACAGATCGGCGATCGTGTGTTTCGCGGCGACGCCGATGCACGAGTTCCGCAGTCGGTTCCAGGGCACAAACGCGCAAGGCACAAACCCGGCCAGCACGGTCCAACGTATCATGTTTCGCAGCGTGGTCTTTATGTGATCGAACATGTGGTTAGAAGAATAGTAATCTACCAGGTACCTGACCAAACACGTGCAGCTATCGCTGTTGCTTCCCAGAACGTTGTAGAGCAACAGTTCTACGGACAAGGTCGGGCTGAACGTGTTGACGATCTCTTCGACGGTCATGGCCAGTTGCGGGTCATCGCCCATGTACGTCCACGCCGACACGTCGCGATGTAAAGGCACTAGCGCGTAGTCTGTGTAGTTTGGTGCGCGGGTACATTTGTCCGTACCGTTTGCGTACTCTTTACGCCTGAACCTGTACAACTCGTCGGCGCGCCGCCGTTGTCGCAACGCAACCTCGGCCAGCTCCTTCTCTGCGCAAAGTGTATCCTGGGTCATATTACGCACAGGTCGCACCGTCGGTGAGTGGCGCGGTCCGTGTAAGATGAAATCGAGGGGAGGGATAGAAAAAAGTTAAATACTATTTACTCGAGCGCGCATAAATAACCAACCCGAACCTCGCTGTGTATCATAACCGCAACGGCCATCATCACCTAAGGATGGCCTCATTTCTCAGAGTGCTATGTTGCTTCTACAACAATCGCGGACTATGGCAACGCCAGGCGGGTGGTCCGCGTCGGTGCGATTCGGGGTATTTCACTGACGACGACGACGACGATGATTCCGGGTACGACACCGACGACGACTCTGCCGAGAGAGTGGATATGGAACGGAACATGAAGATTGTACGGACAAAACAGGCTGCTATTGCGGCTACTACGGACGCGATAAACGCGAAACGGCTGCTGAACAAACACAGCGGCGATTCGGGATTACTAATGTACCACGACCGTCGCGAGTCCGCCATGAATAAAGCGTACGACCGTCTGGCCGCGGCTTCGAGGGGTGATCATATTACTAAATCGACCCGATTCGCGCGAGCTAGTTAGCGGTGGCAAATCGTGTAAGCTCGCGTTCGCGCCAGAAGAACCGCCGTCGCGATGGAACCCGTACGCATGGAACGTCCTCTTACCACCTCAAGTCGGTAGAGAGCGTGCGACAGTTGAGTCAGGCGCCGGATCTGTTACGGGGCTACAAGGCGGATTTCGCAAAATACCTGGTAGAAAAAGTGATCCGGAGCTCGGCCGCGAACGGCTCGATTTCGATCGACGTGACCATGGCGATTTCACAGGCCCACATGGGCATAGCTCTGTTTTCGCAGCAGCGAGACACCAGCAGACTACTCGCCGCCGTGTACAAGACCATGATACCCGTCGATGACGTGAGGGTGCCCCTGGGTACGAAATAAAAAACAGATGTACAGAATCACCGATCAGCGAGAGGCGCAGCAGGGCACCTACGACACGATAACAAACGGCGTGCAGTCGCGAGAGTACACGCAGGTGTATTCGCCGACGTCCCGAGTCGTGACGATGCAGTTCGGCTGTCTGTTGGGCGTAGCTCCGCAATCCGTGGCCGAGGAGTTGATCGCTCGAGAGCTGGACAGGGTCAGCACGACCTGGGAATTGACAAAGACCATCGACGTCCTGCGCTATTGCGCGGCTCAACCGACCCTCGTGGACAGACTCGTTCGCGCGACGAAGTTGGCGAGCAAAGCGGAGCGACTGGACTGCGTCCTTATCGCCTCGGAGCTAATGTGCGGCATGGTGAACATACAAACCTTTTCGTTTTCGGTCGCGATAGAGAACGCGCGGCGGGTTCTGGACAGCGACAAACCAGAGGTCTTGATCATGGGCGACAGTCTCTTTCGAGTCATCTCGCACAGGGGTCTGGGCCTGTGCAACATAACGAGAGAGGAACACAAACCTCAACACGAGTATCTGACGTACACGTTGACAAACGAGACGGCGAACCCCGAGGGCGGTCACCTGTACAAGTTGCGCGAGACCAACGGTAGCGCGGGTCTGGGCGACGGCGTGTTCGGCCAGGAGACGACGCTCGGCGACACGAGCGTTCTACACGTGAACTACATGTTCCTCGGCGGCGGCCCGACGGAAAAGATACCAATAGTGCACGTGGACAACGTGCAAATGGAGCACAACGCGGGTCGTAACACGTCCACAGAACACAAAGCGTTCAGCAACACCGAGGGTTTCAAGTGGGAATACTTTACCGTGGGCTGTAACGTGCCCGCGCTAAACCAAATCAACCCGGTCCACCTGCTCGCGACGAGCGAGCACGACGAGGTCAACTACAAACACGTGGCCAGCAGATCCCCGACTACCTCGTACGTACACTGCTACGACGGTTCCGTGATCGCCGTGACCATGCACAGTTTACACGCACAAGGTAATTCTCACAGGCTGTTTTCGCGAACGCGGCGGCGTGACATTCAACAGCAGCTCGACAGGTTGATTACCCCAAACGAGCGATCGGTCACGAAAACCGACATGGTCCGATTGGCGTATCAGCGCGACTGGAACGATAAAATAAACAACGCGGCGAGCCTGTTAGAATTCGACGCGCGCCACATGGTGGTACCCATCGACCGCGGGAACGAATCGCCGAGGTGGCTCGTTAGACCGAGATTGGCCCTGTTCAACTCGTCGGCCATGAACAGCATTCCGAACGAACTGGCGCAGACGGGAAGCGAGCTGTTGGCCCTTTTCGCGGGGAGCCGGTCGACGAAAGCCATACAAGATTACCTTGCGCTCGTGGAGCAAGCGCTCAACGTCTCGGAGGGACACAAAGACGTACTTGCTTTGCGTAACCAAATAATGGCGACCACCGGCCATTCGGATCTCGCTAACTTGCTGGACAAAGAATGGACGGGGGGGCGAAAACATTGGATGTTGTTGGCAGACCCCGTGTGCGCGATGGCTATACGAAGATGGTTAGCAACGATGGAATCCAATGACCCGAAAGACGTGAGCGATACGGACCGGTCTATATTGGTTCAATTAGAATCTATGATAAACGGAGTTTTGGATCTCGTTCGTACCGTCTCAGGAGAGCTGCGCAGTTCCATATTCGGGTACTTGCCCATGTTTTATCGGCACGTCGACAACGTCGATGATAATTTAGTCGACAACGGCTTCCCGGCATACTTCAGCTTCGAAGAAGTTTTATGCTGTAACATCATGTACTGGGCGCTTCTCCCCGCGCTCGGTGCCAAGTTGTACGCGATCGGCACGGACAATTCGATCGAAGCGCGAACCGCCGCGTTGCGCGCAAAGTGCGAATCACCGATCAACATAAGCCAGGAACTGGAACTGGACAGCGAGCCGGTCGTCGGCGTGATATCGGTGAACACGTGCGTCTTTTCCAAGGTCAAACCTCTCGAGGAACACGTGGACGTGTCCGACAGGTTCGGTCCGACCGCGGCCGCCGAGTCCGATGTCGGATTCTCCGTCGACGGTGCCGTCACGTACGCGTGGAACGTGAGGCTAAAACACGTGGCGGAGTTGACGAACAAACTGGCCGCGTTGCTCATGTGCGCTCACTACGGAACCCTGTTGATACCCAGCGTGATCCAAAAATACTACGACACCAAGTATCACTCGGGGTTGTCGTATTTGCTGTTCAGGGGCGTTCGGTTCACGGGCTCGGGGGTTTCGCTGATGCAGCAGAAATCCACGCTGTACACGATCGGGACGGGGATGACGTGCACCCCCATGGGCAGCAACACCCACCAGGTGCACAGTATCAACCAGTGTTGCGAATCCGTCGTGATGCCCGAGACGCTGGGATCGCCCGGCTTATACATACCCAACCTATACATGAAGGACGTGAGGGGGGGCGATGTGTGCGTGAACACAAACGGTCCGTTCGACGTGGTCATAGCGGACGCGTGTAACGGGTTCTGTCCCGAGTCGGACAGCGCCAGCGGTTTTCGTCGACCGTATTTGTTTACGACGGGTCGCTCGTGCGCGTTGACGTGGCCGCCCACGCGAGACCATCTAATGAAAAGCTCCGCTTTCTGCAGCATGCCCACTCTTCTCAAGCCGCTCGGCGCCGTTTACGCTCGGAAACAACAGAGAGACGCGTACGGCAGCTCGGTGGAGCGCAACCAGGCGCTGTTTCGTCAGACGCAGTACGTGGCCGACTTCGACAGGGCCGTGTTAGATCAGCTCGGCGGCGACCCTTTCAAAGAAACGGTCGAGCGGGCCAACGGAAACGCCGGCACCACGGATATTATGCGCAAAGAGTTGGGGGTGGCGTTTTGCGGTACTTACGGCGTGGGATTGACGTCGGACCAGAAGCTCTTGTGCGGCGTTGGCGAAAAGGAAACGTTGGTCGACAGGCTCGCGCCGCGGATTAGCGGGACGGGTTTGTTTACGTGGACGCCGATCGCGGCCACGTATCGCGTGATCGCGCCGATATTCGAGCGCGTTTTTGAAAACAGCGCTTTTTATCGTACGTTATCCGCGTAACGGCCGGAGCCGCGGGCGCCATGAGACAAGCCGGCGGCTTGTTAAAGGTGGCCGACAACGTGGTACACGCGCTATGTTGCTTGACGGACATTGTGTTTTCGTGTTACGTGAATTTCTTTGTTACGCTCTTCATGCATTCCATGGAACAAGACTACCAGATAAGACTCATGAAAAGGCAAAAGGACGCAGAAATGGACGTGTCCATACAAATAATCACGAGCTCGATCGCGCGTCTCGACAACAACATCGCGTTGCTAAAGACGACCATGGCGACCCATTCGGATGCCGGGTCGGGACAGCGATACTACAAAACCGAACTCGAGTCGGCCGAGAGCCAACGAGTCGCCATGCAGTACCTTCTCACTTCGCTCAGGGGGCGGTTGGACGTGGACAAGTTGTTGTGCGCCGTCAACGTCGTCTCAAAAAACATCGGGCTGCAGCTAGACGCTTCGTCGTACATAAACAAAAAAGTCCTAACTCTGGCCATTCAACGCGACCTGGGGGACAAGCACAATCCCGTGCTCGAAGCGAGTGTGAGCGATGTGTACGAAACGTACAATCCCGGTCAAGCAGACGTGCGAGTGGTCTGATTTGTTTGTAGCACACGACAAATGATACTTTGCATTACGAATGTTTGTGTGTACGTTTGACAATAATAAAAAAAACATTTACACACCATATTTTGTTTCATCCTCGTCTTTATTCATGTACATACATTTTAAAACAATAAAAAATTGGTTTGTCTCTGTTATTTTTTATGTATGTGTGGGGAAACTACAACACAAACCCGAATCATTTCAGTTCACGTCCGCCGTATTTAGCCGTCCAATGTCTTTGTTTTTGCATCTTCTGGAAAGGCACGCAACTGCAAGAGTCGGTGTGGTTGTGCACGTCGCATCCACGTTTTAACGTCGACCCATCCGTTCGACGAACGGTCTTGTCAGAAGCGTAGAGTCTCTCGTCGGAATGTAACCGGCGGCGTCTTTTGTTATGTATTATTCCCGGCCGATCTTCTACAAACGCCTTGTTCTTAAAAAAACCACCCAGCCGGTCCTTGACCATAATCCTCCTGGGGGGCGAAGATGACGCGCCGCGTCGAGACTCGTCTACGACGGCGTTCTTGAAAAACGGCCGTCATCTGGACCCGAGCCGGTCTTTAACCGAAATCCTCTGGGTTGGGGGTTGAGATGACGCGCCGCGTCGGGATCCGTCGTCGGCCTCGGAGAAAAACAGTCGCCGGCGGACATGGAGCCGACCGCCGATCCTCCCGCGGGGAGGAGATGATACGCGGCGACTCCACGGCCGGTCCCTCGCCGATATCATCCCGGGCAGTCGAGACTCTACACGGCAAGCGTCCTGCTCCTCCTTGATTGTCGTGCTCGCGCGGCAGCGACGATCGAACGAGCGATGTCTCCTTGCGTAAACAGCAGTCGGGTTCGTGTAGCGAACACGTAACCGGGTCCGTCGCTCATCGGCCACAGAACTCTTTTCGGGTTGCGCCACATGACGCCGTTTGACCGGCATCGTCGTCGTCGTCCCACTTTCCTCCTGGTCGTGCTGTTGCCGGGGAACGTCGGAGGTGTCTTGTTCGGTTGGCGATCGTTGACGCGCGACCGAGAAAGCGAGCAGCGACATCTTGTTCAACGATTCCGTGATACATTTAACGCCGGGGCGCTCATCATCCGTAGCGCACCGACATTGTTGACGCGCGTAGTCAAAGTCCAACTCGTCGCGTGTGTGTTTCTCGATTGCGTGGGACATGACGATGTGCGCCCGAGTCTCGTCGTACAGCCGTGTCATGAGACGTGGTGGGGAGTATCGGTCGGTCGGTAATATTTCTCGGCGTTCGTCGGTCGGTAATATTTCTCGCGTTCGTCGGTCGGTCAAAGGCGAGTAAATTAGTTTCACGGGTCGGTCGGTTGCATTGCGCAGCGTCCGTCTGTCGGCGCGTCGACATGTGGGTTAAAGATGTGGCCGTAGTAACAGGCGGACCCGTATCGACACGTGCCCCATTTAAAATATTTACATGTGATGGATTTCATGTACGTCTTATATCTCGCGACCACCGCCGCTTTGTCGTCGGGATCGACGATCCACGTCTGTGACGGTATATAGAAATGTACTATCGCGCGGCACAGCGGACAGCGTTTGGTAGCAACGGACCTTGGATCGGACCAACGCCAGGTCTTTATGCAGGGCAGGCAGACGCAGTGTGTACAGTTGGGTAGTAGTCCGAACATGCGCACATCGCCGGCGTCGCGTTTCGCGATAACGGGTTCCAGGCAGACCGCACACGTCGGTTCGTTCTCCGTGTCCATAGTCGACTCGGCAATCTCTAGGCGTCGAAGATCCCCTTGATACACGCGTCTCGATGATAGCCGCGGTACAAAGCGCAATAGTCTACAAGCCGCGAGAGTAAAAGACATATATAGTGTAACACGCGCGACTCTGAATGGGCGCGGTCTCTTTATTCACTTTCGTCGTTCGTGTCGTAAGGGTCGGGCTCGCGCGCTTGTTTTATCGTCGGCCGTTGTGCCGCCGCCGGTAACGTTGGGTATAGCCTAGCGTTGTCGCACCGAGCACCGTCGGGGTTCGCGTCCGGTTGACCTAAGAAGCTGCGGCCGGCCGACGCCGCCGGGTTTTCGCTTCGCGTCTGCCGAGACCGTACGTTTGTCGGATTGGGCCTCTGTTGTGCAAAGCCGTACTCGTACTGACCCCGAAGGCCCGGCGCAAAGGCGGCCGTTTGCCTCTGCTGTGCAAAGCCGTACTCGTGCTGACCCCGAAGGCCCGGCGCAGAGGCGGTCGTTTCACGGTTAGCCGAAGCGGGGTTGAAATGTTGTTGCCACTCGTCGTAATACGCCGGCGCTTGCGGCTGTTGACAATAAGACGTAGGCGGTATAACGGGTTCGCTCGGCGGAGCCGACGGGTACATAATCGAGGCGCGACCGTCGAGCCAAGACGGTGGCACATCGGGTAACAGAGCGCCGGCGCAGTTCGTTGCCGTGCACAACGAAAAGGACCAGTCGCGCGAGGCAGCGGACACGCAATATCGAAACAATAGGAATATATAATATCTAGCGAGTTTCCTGTGATCTGAGGCGATGTGCGTGGGAATCACGCCGGCGCCGACGCCCTGCGACTTACAGTGCATCGAATGAAGCGCGTTGAGATCCGTCGAGGGTATGAACATCACGTCGGCTCGCTGCCACATTTGTCGAAGACGCATTAGTGTTTTTTGCATGCCCTTCGCATCCTTGATAGTATTAAAGAAGCCCGCGGCGGGTGCGCCGGCAACGATGAGGACCTCGAACAGCGAAACGGAAGCCGTTTCCACAAAGGGGATCTCTCTTCTCGCGGCCATATCTTTTTGAAACGGTCGGTCGACCGATGGCTTGTCCGAAACGCAACTCGGAACTCTTGCTGCAGCTAGCGGAGCGGTTCAGATTGTTTCACGCGAAAACGATACCGTACAAGGACCGGCAATGTCTTCGAGACTGGATACGCGCGTCACACGACGGACGGTTCGACGCGGGGCCGAACGCGGACACTCGAACCGCGCTTATGTCCTACGTGAAAAGCAGCGGCAGAACCGACATCTACGCGACGGACCTGGGAGAGCGTGTGGATACGATACCGCCGGCAACGAGGCGGTTCGTCGTGTTCGTTTCGAGCGGTCCGTCTACCGCCGCCGGATTTAAACTCTACCACTCGACGGTGCTGTTTCTGGTGTACGGTTCCGCGGAGCCGAGTAAAGTTAATATTACGCGCGACCGCTATCGCAAGGTGATAGCTAACGCGAAAACCGCGGCCGCGAAATGCCCATTTGGCGCGTTTGCGACTCGCGCGACGGTGTCCCGAGACGTCGTGTCCAAGCAACAGGAGCCGAGCCCCGTTTTCACCGGCTACCTACCGTCCGAATATACAATCTCGGCGTGTAAACAACCACCGGACCTAGACGCGTTCAACAGAACGTACAGCGACGCCGCAGTCGAACCCGCGGTGGAATCTAAGGTCGAATGGGCCATATACGCGGGTGTAACGGACCGCGGGCTCGACTGTCTGGACCTGGAGGAAAAGTTATTTGACGAAAGCGCGATTCTCGGCAAGGGCGGCTTCGGTATAGCTATGGCCCTGACCCCGGGGGTCGTCGCTAAAATGAACACGTTTCCGGACATGCTGGACTGGAGCGTTTGCGCCGTAAACGACGGATTTCAGCACTACGCTCACGCGGCGTCGTAGGTCGAGGAGATGGCCATTGGCGTTTCTCTGAAACATCCGAACGTGATTCGCACGTTCGCGGGCTACTGGTGCGATCTGCCGCGATACCAACTCGGCGGGCGGTCCGTGATTCTAATGGAACAAGCTCTGTGTTGCCTGTACGAGTTTATGCGCGAGTTCGCCAACAAGGCCATCGTGCCCCTGGTCGAGTTCGACACTCTGTCCGGACTGGCGTATCTGCAAAGTAAACAGTTTCTACACAGAGACATAACTCACAGGAACATCCTGGTGTGCCACGATCGGGGCAGGACGCCGTTCCCGTTTACGTTTAAAATCAGCGACTTCGGTACGGCGTGTAACTACATAACACCGGGTCAACCCAGGGGCAACAGGGTAAACATGCCACCGGTGATGCTGTGGTGTTTGGTCTCGTCGACGGCCGGCGACATCTTCAGTTGGTACTGCGTAATGTGGGAGCTGCACCACAATCAAATTATGATACCGTACAAGGAACGCGACGTTCCGGGTTACAGTAAACGCGTGTACACGGAAAACCTCTCGGCGCTGGTCGGCGTGTATACGCCGACCGATCCCGACACTGCGTTCGAATCCAGGTACATGAAGTTCTTCAACGCCAAGGAGCTGCAGGCCAAGTACACGCGTCGACCCACCGCGAACGAGATAGTGTTGCGTTTGAAAAACAAAGTGCGGTTTGTGGCCGACGAAGAGTTCGTCAACATGAGCGCGCTGTGCGTAACGCTCTTCCCGCAAGAGCGTTGGACCCCCGCGGAATTACTCAAGCTAAACAGATACGTGTGTCTCGGTAAGGACGTGACGAAAGGCTCGATTCCCACTTACGACGCGCCGACCGCAATCAACGTGGGCGAATTTCGGTGCACGGACGTCATCGCGCACGACGATTGCGCGTCCACGTTATCGCCAAGACTCTCCGCGGATGCCCGCGTTACCGTAGTCAGACCAACGAGTAAGCGGTTCTACGGGTTGGACTTGCTCAGATTAGCTCCCGGTCGCATAGAGCCGTTCGAGTGGTACCGACAAAAAGCGGAAGAGTTGAAGCTGCGACAGACGTGTGTGCTGAAACGGCGGTATGAGCCGCCGCAAACAAGCGCGTCTAAAATTCCGCGCTTGTTTGCGGCGGCGAGCACTACCGACGCGAGTGCGGACGCTGAGCCACGACCCTCAACCGTGGGAGCGACGGCAAGCGCGCCCGTTACCAAACCGAACTGCTGCGTGTACAATCGCGAGCGAGACAGCGAGGCGTCCGTTGTTCTCGTGCTCCTGACGAGCACGGACGCGCTGGAACGACGAATGATCGCGGACGTCGTCGTGGAGCGGGCCACGTCGTTGGTGGCGACGAACCCGTCTCTCTTCACGGGACCGCGTAAAGAGTTGCAAGCGCTGTCAGCTAACACAAAGATGGTCCTTTTTCAGTACGCGCAGTGCGTCCGGGGACAAAAAATATTAGACTACAGGCCCAGCGGCGCACGTGCCAAACGCGCCGCGCTGGTGCAAGTGATCCTGACGCTAATGCGCGCGGCCGATGCGAATTTGTTGCCCACTTTTTTAGCCACCAAGCACTTGTTGATCGCAGATAACACCGTAACGATCGACGTCGTTTCGTATCTGAGTAACACGTTCACGTGTAACACGACGCCGCTTTTTGGCGACCGCTGCGACGGCGTCGTATCGTTGTGTAACCAAATTCTTGCCGCTCATTTGCCGGATTCGCCGACTCGCGAACCGATCCCTGCCGCGCCCGACTCGTCCACTTCATCAACACAAAATACGCTTGCCGCGCTAAGGCACGCGATGGTTACGTGGATCGTTTTTTCTGATCGCCGGGCAACGGGCTCGACAAGACGCGCGTTCTACCCGCCGCCGCGAAGCGGTCGGGAGACGTGTTCGTCACGTTCAAAGAGTACTTGTCCGACAAGCCCGGCTGGTCGGCGGACACAACGTGGTCGGCAAGACTCGCCGTACGCGGGACGTTCCCGCTACCGCCGTTCTACGCGGCCATGCAGCGCGACGAGCCGAACACCGTAAAGGTCGACGGAATAGTGCGCACCATAATACTCAGGTTAAAACCCACGCTCTTCGGCGCCCACCCGGTAAGCGCGTGGGCGCTCGATTGTACCAACGGGCCGGTGTCGCGCTTCGTACTGCACACGCGCGCACTAGAGAGCGTTCAGAGCATCGCCGAATACAACAGAGCGGCAGCGGCTCGCGATCACGGCACAAACGCCGAGGTCGTGTTTCTACACGACGCGCTTGTAGCCAAGCCCTCTTGGCTACCCGTGATTAAGGTCTCAAGCGGTCCTATTTCGAGTCCGTTACCGAACCGCGCCCCGCTTAGATATAAAGTGTCAATACTGCTGGTGCTGTTAGGCGGCCACGGCGATGTAAAGAGTCTACCGGAATTGTTCGATAATGTTCACATGAGCGAAACAAACGAGTATTAAAATATACGACCGCCGCCGCATCTGTCGCGCTCGCTCGAAATCATGAAAGGCCTGCGAAACGACGGCTCGCGTTGCTCGACAAATGGCGTCGTGCAAGGTCTGTACGCGATACCCTCATTCCGAAAATGGTGCCAGGACCAAATCGGAGACGCGACCATCGCCGCCGCCTTGTGTAAACTATTCCGTGACATGGGCCGCGAAGACACCCCGGCGTTGCCCGACGCCGAGGCGTTGAAGCTCGCCGCCGTCAAGTATGCCGGCGTGGAGCCCGATCACTTCCAAGATCCCTATTCGGTCCTTACCTACATACTCAACGGATTGCATGACCAGGACGACGAACGAGGCGCTGGGGCGTCGCGAATGTGGACGATCGTCAAGCGCAGCACCGTGCGGTGCACAAACTGCGACTGGTTCGCCGAGTCGCGTATGCGGGTCCCGACTTTGTGTGTTGTTACCCGACGCCGAACCCGTATCTGTGCAAGATCGCGTAGACCGAGCCGACACCTGCGTTATAACAGACTACGTTTGCGCCGAATGTAAAACTAACGTGGATTTACACCAGTCCGAGACAGTGGTGGAAACGTCCGACGTCTTGTGCGTGGCGATAAACAGAGTCGAGAGACACTCCGACGCGGAGCCTACAAAAAAACATCGCCCGCGTCCTTTTCGACGAACGACTCACGGTCAACGGGCACGTTTACGCATTGTACGCCGTGATTACCCATCTGGGTCACGTTCAGAGAGGACACACTAGAGCGTACGTGAGGCACGAAGATGGCTGGTTCTGCGCCGACGATACACGCGTCACACAATGCCAATGGAACGACGTCGCACTCACCCGCGGCTCGTCGTGTAACGTGGGCGAGGTTGCGTGTATGTTGATGTATCAACGGTTGTCAATGAAATAAAGATATGCAAACGTTTATTCTTGTTCAATGTGTTTATTGTACAAACAGTCTTAAAGACACACAACAAACCAAAACACACTTGACACCCTTTGCGTTATTGTGACAAAAATACTAGGTAAGACAATATGTGTGATAGATTTTTTTTTACGCCGACTGCCCATCCGCGGGTGCCGGCGGTTTGTTTTTCGTCACAAAGGCCAACAGCGTAGTCTGGACTCGTTTGCCACCCGGCGGCGATGTTTTTTTAGCATCCGCAGAAATGTCATCTGCAAACTCCTCCATGTACTTTATGAGCCGCTCGCTCTGCGGACCAGGTTTGCGGACGCGTTTAGAACCAACTGTGCTCATGACGGTCGTCTTTACATGTGCACGCTGTGTGAAACGAAGGAGTCAACAAAAGAGTCGTCGTCGGTGTCGCCGAAGCGGCCGTAGTTTGATTCCAGGCAAGCGTCGAGCCGCTCTTGTCGCTGGGGATGCTCCTTTAAAGACGACGTTGTCGCCTCTGGGGATTTCGATCGTGATCTCTTGGCCACCCCACGGGTTACCTCCGTAGCAGCCGCGCTCGGACTATGCCGGTGCTTCGTTTCGCTCCTTGCTTTTTTGCGGCGTTTGCTTTCGTCTCTTTTCTTTTCCTTTCGGTCTTTTCCTTTATCCTTTTTGTGTTTCTTCCTTGGCGACGACTTCGAATCGTTTGCGCTCGCAGAGTCTGTCGCCGCGGTTTTTATCCGTTTGTATTTCGAGGGGGGCGCGTCCTCGCTGTCGTCAGATGTGTACACGCGTGCAACTTTACGTTTTTTACTCGCAGCCGACGGAGCTTCAAATTCCGACTCGTATTCGCTGTCGCCGCTGTATCGGTCGTCGACGTACGCGTCGTCGACGAACGGATCCTCCACGTCGTACTCGTCGTCTCTGTTTTCGAGATCGTCCTCGTGAGCCGTGTCCGCTAGATTTTCGTCCACCACGACCTGGTCCAGATCGAGATCGTCGTCCGGATGGACGGTGGACGTGTGAGCCGAGTACATATCGTCGTACTGCCATTCGCCACGTGCGTCCTCGTCAGAGTTCCAGTAAACATTGGTGTTGCTTGTCGGCGCGTCGTGAGAAAACCCGAGCGCCAGTTCTACGGTCAACATCCAGCGGTCGAGCAACGCGTGATCGAGATGACCGATAAGCGCTTTGCTCAGTTTATCTTGTAAGTCGGCGCGCTTCAGCTGCTCGACCGTCGTCACGTTCATGTCAACCCATTGTCGCAGCGTTTCGACGTGCCGACGGTTCGTAAGCTCTATCCCGAGAACGTCGCACACGAGATCCCTGCGCGTTTTCTGGCTGTGTTCTCGATACAGCCACACCGGAGACGTTAGCAACACGCCCAGGCTTTTTACCCACGTGGCGAGGGGCAGGTGGTCGGGTATCACCATGCAGGGCGGCGAGCCGATGGCGGTGGCAGAATCGAGTTTCTCCTCTTTACTCTTTAACTTGGTCAGCCTGAGGTGATACACGCGAATGTTGTGAAACAGCACCTTGGTGGTGTTGTACAGCCAACACAGCTGTTTGTTGCCTTTCGCTTCTTTGTCCGAGTCGTGTTTGACGTGGCTCTGCCAAGTCTTTTGCACGTTGTGTGCGCTCGACGCGTTGTTGGCGAACGCGGACATGATATTCTTGGTGCGCTCCGCGTCACGGCCGTATCTTTTGTCGAGGTACTCTTGGGCCGTGTCCGTAAGCGAGCGCCAAGTCTCGTTCATTCGTTTTTTGATGTTGCGCGTGACGACGCCGTTCGCGTGCTCTCTCTGTCTCTCGGACGTGTACCGCTTCAGGAAAGTGGCATACTCTTGCACCCTGTCGAGCGGGCAGTACAGTAGCTCAGCCACCACGAAAGCGTTTGGGACTTTGCCGTCCAATAATTTTGCGCCCAGGTCCATGGTTTCGCTCATGTACGGCTTGGAGTTCAAGTTCTAAAAATATCTTGGCACGGGTGCGCACCAACGGCTCTGACTGTCTTTGCTCACGCGTTTCACGAAAGCATTGAGAGCGGGCATTTGGATTTCGTAGTATATCTCGTCGCCGACGAGAAAGGTGGTCCTGGAGCCGAGCTTCTGTAACGCGGTGTGACAGCACTCCAACAGCGTACCGTTGCCCTTTTCGCACGAGTAGCTCACCGCTTTACAAAACCTGGCCGTTGTCGAAACGTACTTGACGCCCTCGGGGCTTCGCTCCTCGTTCTCGACGTCGGCGCGTACAACGAGCAACAAGTTGATCCTCACCCCGTTCTGAACCTTGCCATTGCGTCGAAAGTACACGGTCTTCGTCACGCCGCTCGCACACGTAAAACGACTCACGTCTTGCAGTATCTGCTTGTCGTCGAAACAGTCCACGCTCGTTTCGCGTTTGTTCTTGTTTTGTTTGATGGACGACGCGTCGTATATGCAACACATAGGTCGGAGTTCGACAGAGTCTCCGCGCTGGGGGGTTTCGGGGTTGGCCGCGGCGGCGGCGTTGTCCACCAGTACTTCCGAAGTCATCGCCTGCGTGAAGGCGGGTGTTAAGGCGTGAGGGTGCGTCGGGACTTCGAGGGCCATGTCCCAAAAATCTACCGCGACACCCACGACGGCCCGCAGCAGCTCCAGACTGTTCGGTCCAGGCACGTATAGTACCTGTTGCATAAAGTAGGCCGCGTCTTGTTCCTTTTTAGTTTTGCTTATGTTCACGACGTACGTGCCCATCATCGATCTCTCCTTATCGTAAAACCGAATCTCTTTTGCGTGGTGATAGTACGTGGCAACGGGTATGGTGCGTCTGTCCTTGTGACGGTCCTTGTTTAGTTGCTTCTCGGATATGTAGTACAACGTGTAGTTCCGAACGGCCAACGTCAGTTCACGCACCCCGGCTCTGTCGTGATGCGAAACGTACTCGGCGTCGTTTGTGCCGTATATGTCAATGACGTCCATCAGTGCCATCAGCAGCGTATGGGACGGCTCCTGCCGTATGACGTGCGAGTGTTCGAGCACGTTGTCGCGTATCATTTTATGCACGGTCCGCGGTTTGTAATGTTTCACGTCCCCCAGCGCGTTTAGTTCGGCCACCATCAGTTCGTACACAGCTCGAAACAATCCCCTCATTTCACGACACGTGAAGGTCTCCGTGTGTAGGTGAGACGTGTACCACGAAGGTCGCTCGTCTAGCGTAAACTCCATAGCGTTTCGGCGATGGTTTTTTTTTACCCCCTTTCTTGTTGTTGGGAAAAGCTGCCTCTCCAACAGTTTCGCTTCGTACAATCACGCGATGCACCAGTGACACGTACTCCCCCACCTCGGTCACAATATATACCACGCGCTTGTCGCGTTCGTCCCGACCAACCGCCCGAGTAGAATCTAGCTACACGATTGGAGCCCAACCGTCGTGATTACGTGTGTCTGGGCACAATTGATCCTCCCCGTCTTCCCGACCGACCGTTTCTCTCTGACGCCCCGACCGACCAACTTTTTATTCAGATCAAGCTTTCCGTCCCGTCTTCCCGACCGACCGTTTCTCTCTAATGTCCCGACCGACCAACTCTTGTTCAGCCCGTGCTTCCCGACCGACCGTTTCTCTTTCTGACGTCCCGACCGACCCGTGTTTATAGCGGATATCAGATCCGGGTAACCCTTTATAACGGGTTCTCATCCAGTGGCTCGGAGACGCGTAAAGGACAACAACATAGCGTTTTAGTTCAAGGCCGACGAGCGTATGTGTTTTTTGTACACGGGAAGCAAGAGATGTATGTTTTTTTTTAATTCTCGTATTTTTTTTAATTCTCGTTTCTCCATTCGTCTAGCTGCACTAACATACTTGTTTTTCTATACAGTTTGTTTCAAAAGACCATGCTTGTCATTGCTCTCATCTGGCTTCTGACTGCTGGGGTGTTCGGACCAATTTCAACGGAGGTTGTCAAGATCAAAGCCAAAGTTGGAGACAAGATTATGCATGTTCCAGTTAAGAGATGCGATGATAAAACTCATATTAAGCGAGACTTGGGTGAACAACGTACACATTTCAACAGACCAGGTTCAACGGAAGCTGTCAAGGTCACGGCTAAAGTTGGAGAGTGCGCTACTCCTGACACGATATGCGTTGGATTGAAAGTAGCTCTGATTGTTCTTGGGTTCGCGACAGCTCTTGTTTCTGCTCTTGTTGGTTTTATGGCCCGTGTGTTGTTCGAGCGCACACAGCCCCGGCCTCATATTGACTGATTAACCCCATCGTGTCATTGAAGGTGTAAATAAAAATGTGTGTACCACAAAAACAAAGACAATATTTTTTTTAGTTATGGTTTAATTGGGAAAAAGAAAAAATAAATCGCTCGCGGTGTAAACTAGTCGTAGTAAAACTCGGATGAAAGCCGTGTTCGATATGCGTCCGGGCTCTGGGGACGAGCTTTTGTCGTGTCTATGTGACGCCCGCCACAGCAACCGTCACCCAAACGAGGCGCCGTGAGCGATGTCACAGGTTCTTCTGCGATGTAACGCGGACCCCGTCGGTGGTATTCGCTATATTCGTACTCGGGTTCATCCGGATCATCAGAGTCGGTGTCATCGAACCCGGTCAAGCGGCCAACGTCGATCTTGTTCGCCGACGCGAACGGGACTTTAGCGGCCTCGCGACGATCTTCGACAAACGAGTCCGACAGACCCAGATATCGCAACAGATTATCCGGTAGTTTCAAGAACGTGTCGTAGTCCACGCCTAAAAACATGTCTTTTTTCGCGCCGTGGCCCTTTCTTTCTAGAAAGGAGCGCACTCGAGCGTCCAGTTTTTGTTGCGTTGTCGCCATCGTATCGCGATGTGTAAAAAACAGAAAGGGCCGCTTGGATCGTTTATACTGTGGTTTTTTTTGTTATAAGGATCACACGCTGAAGCGGCCAACAGAGATTTCTTTTCGTAAACAACCAAAGGAAAAACAAAACACACATGGTACACAACAAGATTTATTGTCTTTCTCTGAGGCTCTTTCTTCACAACCAAGTTTAACATAGAACAAACGGCATCTTACAACGCCAAATAATGTGTGGCAGTTTTGCGCACCGCAGTACATAGGGTGAAGATGCGCAGGATGAGCGACGGTCTGTCATCACACGCCAGCTTCGTCGGATGAGTGTCCTTTTTTTTTAGGGGAGAGATGAGAGAGGGTTGAATCAGCTACACGCCCGTTGCTTTGTGTGACGGTCGTG
>JARVGS010067402.1:0-10727 GCA_031762315.1 Hypsolebias antenori
CCCCCCCCCCCCCCCCCCCCCCCCCCCCCCCCCCCCCCCCCCCCCCCCCCCCCCCCAGGTCCACTTCACATATATTAATTACAACATTAATTGAATGAGTTTGACTTTCTGAAATGGACCTTTTTCACGATATTGTATTTTTCTGAGATGCAGCTGTTATTGTAAATGGTGGCAGCCATCTTGGATTTTAACATGGCAACCCAGTTTTTGAAAGGAACCTTTCTCCTGCCTCCATGTTGCCACACACCAAAATAGAAGTCGGTTCCTTTACATATTTTTCATAATATCCAGCTCAGAGCATGCACAGACCTCTGACACGTGGGACCATTAGATGTGGTGGTAGCTGAGACTGATCCTCAACATGTTCTGAGAAAACAACAAACTTGATGCCTGCAGGTAAACGTGCATTTACCTGGTCCCACAGCGCACCAGCCACCTGATCGATGACGGCGCCGAGTTCTCTGTACTCCCCAGAGTAGCGGATGTAGGCCCAGGTGCAGAGGGTGATCAGCGCCAGGCCCAGGATCATGTTACACAAGCTGGCGATGATGTCCACGCCCACGAAGCCCGTGATCCCGGCGGCCACGTACATGACGAAGATGACCACGAAGAGCGTGGCGGGCGTGCGAGCTGCGTGGAAAATGTTCTTGGAGTCATTGTGCTTGATGTACTGGACGAACACCTCGTCGACCTCTCCTTCCAGCTGCTGCAGGTAGCGCCGGCTGAACTCCTCGCCTCCCATCTTCTTC
Organism: Hypsolebias antenori; assembly: GCA_031762315.1. Taxonomy (NCBI): domain Eukaryota; kingdom Metazoa; phylum Chordata; class Actinopteri; order Cyprinodontiformes; family Rivulidae; genus Hypsolebias; species Hypsolebias antenori. Next base: position 750 of record JARVGS010067402.1, read on the forward strand.
ACGCCCCGAAACAGCTGCAGGGCTTCCTCTCTGATGGCGCCGTGTCGGGACTGCAGCTCGCTGGGGGCCAGGAAGGGCCGATCCCCTCCGCAGACCTGGGAATGGAAAGAAGTGGGTTAACATGGTGGTGGGGGGAGCAGACATCCACAGAACGTTTTAAAACTACTGTTTCCACCAACCTCCTCCATCTTTCTGTTGTACAGATCCTTGGCCGCCGCGACGGCTGCCAAGTTGTTGGCCTCTGCTGTGGCCTGATGGGAGCACAGAGTCACATGTTTAGCACCAGCAGTAAAGAAAAGGACAAGCAGAACCAACATTTACGATTCCAGACATGACTATAAAGCCAGAACGGGTCTGAACCAGTGGGGCGGGTCAGGACCCTGATGATGGCTGGGGGTTGTGGGAAGATCTCCAGAAACCAATTAAAATTTCACAGTGTTATAAAAGGTAGTAACAACATGACCATGAACCGCTCGAAGATGGTTTAAATTATATTTCTCTTCCAGATTAGCAAAGAATTGTCTTCATACGTCAGCGTTAGTCATGGAGTTCCTCAGGGTTCAGTGCTTGGGACCAGTACTATTCACACTGTATATACTTACATTAGATACATCCTAAAGGTTTTAAAACAAAGCAGTTGGACTTTTGTTTTGTAGTTGAACATGTTTCACTTCCTGTCCAGGGAGTCTTTTTAATTTAAGTTGGAGAGTGTGAAGCTCAAAAAAAAAAATACACCTAGAACTGCGTGAGATGTTCCATCTATGCAGCTATATGCAGATTGATCTCCCTCCTGAGAGTCATTAGTCCTTGTTAGTCTGTACATGCTTGACGGTGTGAGTTAAGACTGGGAATCAGGCGTGATGCTCCACTGTAGGTTTTAGAAAGCTGAACTCTGAAATCTCTTCCTCTGTTTCAATTTGCACGTTCTCGTTTGACGTAGACGACTTCCTTCACTCCACCATCAAACCATCTCTGTTCTCAGCAGTGTCTCGTCTTTGAGGTGTAGGTGGACCACTGACTCTGCTCCTGACGAGCTGCTCTCCGGTGTTCAGCCGTGCATCTGTGGAGACGTTTGGTCTGAACAATCCTGCAGACACCACAACGCTCAGTCTGGGTTTGGGGGTTCGGTCTGAGTCCTGTCTGGTTTGAAATGCTCCAGGACGTTGTGCTTGGACAGAACTAACTTTCTCAGACACTCCAGCAGCATACGGGACGACGTCTGCGACCCGTTTTCTAGATTTCCTTGTCAAACTTTGCAGACTTGAGTCGGCGACGACTGAGAATCTACACCAGCAAATTCCATGAGGTGGAGTTATTGGATACGGCAGAAATGGTTTCCATTTGCGTTGCTGACATTATCACAGAAGTCTGACAAATTGTTTTAATTTCTACTGAAAGCTTGTCTTAATAAAAACCTGATGACTTTTAAATGTCTGGTTTTGGACTTGAGACAAGACAGAGGTTGACAATGTTAATTTGGCCTCCAGCTTCATTGTAAAGATCCTGGATGTTATTTTGATAAGGATGTCTTTTAATTCCCACATTAAAGATATGCAGATCTTTGGCTCCGCCCACTCTATGAAAGAACCTCATATCCAGGACCTGGTTCTTTCCATCATGATCCATACTGCATGACCGTAGGCGAGGGTTAGAACGTAGACAGATCAGTAACTGGGAGCTTTTTTATTTGACTCAAGTATTTCTTCACCACGGCAGACCGTATCAACATCCTAATTATTACTGAGGACGAGGCTCAGCCAAAAGCCTTTTCCAAATCCACAAGACACATATGGAAAGTCAAACGCCCATGACACCCTTAGCAACTCTAAGAGTCCACTTTGCCATGACCTCAGTGAAAGCCACGCTGCTCCTCCTGAATTCAAGGTTCAACAATCGGAGTCTCCCCCAGGTGAGATCGTCTTTCTTCATTCTCACCGTAGAAATTCCACCTGAATCAACTCCACGTCTCCTTCCTGTCCTCCTGAACCTCAGCTCGTGCTCAGAGCATGCATTACGGATGACTCGGCTACTACCACGACACATTTTAACTTAACGTCTGTAAAAAATGTGGCTGTTTTTGGTGGGTCATGTTGCTTAGACATAGGCAAGAAACATGGCGTCCTTTCACTCTAAACACAACGACAGAAGAGCCAGATGCAGAATTCATTAAATGCACAGAGACCAGACAAATACTGAACAGGTACCTGCAGCATGGATTTAGGGTGTGGCAGCTCCTCACCTTGGTAAATTTTGATGTAAGCCTGCAGCACAAAGAAAAGTTAGAGCACAAATATCTTGGACGTTCAAAAACCTTTCAAACATCTACACAGTCAGAAATGATGATAAAAAATAGGATCATGAAAAAAGAAAGTCCACCATGACTTTTCTTTAACAGGACATAATTAAATGCTCTCGTCTTTACCCGGTTTTAAAAAGATTCAAGTCCAACCTCAAGTGAACGAAAAGGCACAACTCGTTCCACCGTGTTGTTCGTTAAACAAAAAAAGTCACAAAACAGAAAAGCTGAGCATAAAAAAAAAACGTTCCAGCTGCTGATCCAGCTAAAAACAAAGTTTACAACGACCGCGCTCTGCAGCGCCTTCCTGTCGGCAGCGGAGCAGTTCTCGGACCAGGTGACGATGGAGAAGGTGAGTGCTCTCCATCACACACCTGTAGAGCAGCAGCCGTCCTGCCCGTCCGGAGGAAGTACGGCACTGGTGGGTCTTCTTGACGAAGTTCTGAGCGTTGATGGACCTCGTCTGATCCCGGCAGATATTTGAAGCTGTGGAGAATTTCCACAGCTGTGCCTCCAAAGACCACCGGAGAGAGGCTGGGACTCCTGAAGTCCACCTCCCCCATAATGAAGGAGATGGTTCTGTACCCCACACCAGTTCTGTTTGCAGAGCTGCTGTCGTGGCGTCATCTGTTTCCTAATAATTTATTTATTGGAGCTGTGTGGGGCGTTTAGGGTCCTGGGGTAGTTTTATGAACCAACCTTGATCTGTATTTCTTCACAACTTTGTCTCTGACCTGTATCAGCAGTTCCTTGGTCTTCATGATGGACGTTACTTGGTAGACCTTACCATTTAGAGGAGTTGAAGTGTTCCCTGTGGGATCTGTTAGAACAGGTTGCAGATCATTTGACACGCAGATCCCTCACAGGTGAACCTTATTTTACAAAGTGTTTGCCTTCTGAAGGGAACAGTTAAAGTTTCAAAGTAAAAGGGCTGAAATCAAAAATCATAAATAAATAAAAAATATTACATTTTCCCTCATTTCATTAATCTGCAGTATTTTTTTTTAGAAATATTGCTTTTACTCAAACAAAAATCCAATTAAAGTCCAGCTTGTAAACAGCAAAGTTGACGAATTCCCAAGATGGATAAATCCTTTTCCTGCCCCCGAGGCGATCAGTCTGCTGATAATCAGTTCATCAATACGTCTGATCAGCAGCAGCTGGTTCTTAAATCCTGTGGAGATCAGTTTTTCCACACAGTTCCTGCTCTTTGACTTTGTTGTTGTTAATAAACAACGATGTTGTCCGTGACGATCAGTTGTTCTTCTTTCCTCGAGGTTTGGTTTGAATCATTTTAGAAGCTGACGAAGACCAGACCCTAGAACTGAATCGTCCTAAGCTCCTGACAGCAGCCGGACCACTTGATTCAAGTGATAACGACGTTCTGATCTGACCTTAAAGTACTCCACCAGGCCTCTGCACGTGATTTTGCTGCCGTTGATCTCCTTCACGTCGATGTTCCGAGGACTGAGGAGCCACGGGACCAGAACCTTCAGGTTGTTTGTGAACTCGGCATCGATTTCTAGTGGACAAAGAGGACACATGCTGTCAGGATAAAGATCTGAAAGCTGACGGTTGGTTTGAACCTTTGCTCAGCTTTCTTCCAGGGATGAATCAGAAATCAAGAAAAGCTAAAGAAACAGTATCTGTGAAAAAGCAGTGCGCACTGAATGACTGCTGAAATTTGCTGAAAAAGCTGAAAGTGAGTTGTTAAACGAAGCAGAACACTAGCTAAAAGCTCAAATTAAGAAAAGTTTGGTAAAAGCTTACAGTTTCAAAAGTAAGGCTAGCTAGTAGCTAAAAGTAGAAAAACGTTAACTAAGAGTTAACGTAGGAAAATGGAAGCTAAAACCATAAGTAGCAGAATGGAAGCTGAAAGCTTGACGCATCAGAAGAGTATCTGTGCAGATGATAAAGATAACGAACCTTTAAGTCGTCCATCAAAGTGTGGGTTGGTGGCCACTTTGAGTCCGGGGTGAGGCATCAAGAAGCAGGAGATGTTGGTGAAGCAGGAGTGGATGTGTTTACGGACGTTCTGCAGCTCTTCGTGCTGATTTTCTGAGATCTGGATCACAACCAGAAACACAAACCTTACATGATTCATGGAGGCCGGCCTCAAAGTTTTGATTTATTTTTCGAACAGCGAAAACTGGTGTAACATTGTGGAACGTCTCGCAGGTCTGACCTTCAATCTCTTCTCGAGGAACTTCATGCCGCCTTCTTGTCCATAAGGAAACTCGTAAGGAAAACTCCAGTCACGAACCAGAAAAATCATGGACTAGGGAAGAAAAAACACCACCATTTAACATTTCATATAGGATGTTATATGTACTTGTTGACTTTAAATTTCATCTTAGAGTTGATAAAATTGTACTAATTAAAATGCTTTTGATGCAGAGTAAGCTTCAACAGTTAAACATTTTGGTTTAAGCAGCAGGTTATTAAAGAAAACACCATCCAGTACCTGAAAGGGCTTGAGAAAAGTCTCTTCCATTGCTAGCCTTCCGTACTCGGTAAAAAGCTGAAATTAAAAGCAGTCACATTAGAAACAATGAAGTGTTTCACTTTGCTGTTACAGAGATGGACACATTTGTTTGTCCCCTTTTGCCTCACATGGGGCGCCAATATGTAGAAAATATGAGGACTAAAGAAGTATGATGCTTTGTCCTCACCTAAATACGTTTATTTTCTCTTGTTAATATTGTGGGCATTAGGTCAGTTTATTGACCTAAAACAAATTATAAGTCATAACTGGATTTCTTTTTTATTTTTTTACCTGTAGATGCTGAAGATCATCCTCTTGTATATTCTGTGAAATGTTATAAACCTGGAAGGTAATAATTAATAATAATAATCAGCTGAAAACATCCAAACTGGCATGTCCGAGAACAAACAAGACGAAACGAGCTGGGATAGTTTAGTACGGTTAAAAATGGAGGACAGACTCAGAACAGGCAGCAGAAGTATTCACCCCACATGGCATTTTAACTTCTTTGTTGGTCTACAATCTAGATTTTTTTTTTAAATTCTAAGTAGTTCTTCAAAAAGTATTTCATATCATTGAGTCTAAATAGGTTTAAATTATACAAAATAATATTTATGTGTCAAATGATGTACACATAATGTAACAGCCACCAGAATCAACACCAAGCCAACATCCAACTACCAAAAAGCAAGAGATATCATGAAGACCAAGGAACTCTTCACACAAGTCAGAGAGAAATTTGTAACAAACGAAAGGTCAAAGTTGGGTTAATAATTCATATCCCAGAGCCCAGTGGCATCAGAAACATCTGTAATGTGTGTGTGTGTGTGTGGGGTGGGGGGGGGGGGGTGACACTTGGGGGGCTGTCTGAGGGGGGCTGATTTTGAATAAAGATGCCATTTCCTGCATTCTGGTGTATTTTAACAGGTTGTTAAACATCCATGTTTACCTACATAAGTAAAGACTTGATTCTGTAACTATTTTAAACAAGAAGAAGAAGTAGCCTGACCAACAGCTCTCCTTGTGTGAGCAGTCGTGCTGCAAGTCATGCTCTGTTAAGTTATTTTTATTGGCATGTCACAGTATGATATGGTATGTCATGTTCTGGTTAAGGTCATATTACATAACATTATGATATATCTTGACATGCATAGACATTTCCTGTCACGTCATGTAAAGCCATGTCATAATGTCATGTTAAGATATGCTTTTTGTCATTGCATGTTTTATGTCATGTTTTATTGTTAAGTGCTGTTCTGTTGTCATATTTTGTTATATGTTAAGGTGTGTCTGGAAATTTTATATTATAATAAATCATGTCATATCATAATTTGTAAGGTCATGTCTTGTAATATTACTGAATGATATGTCCTGTTCTTGCTAAACAACAATTAAGTAACAAATGAAAGTTACAATTATAGGTTTTATGTTGCATGTGGTTGAAGTAAAGAATAGGTGAGGCAGACTTCTTTGTTTGTGTTTTGATTTACCGTAATTTCCAGACTATTGAGCACATCCAAATATAAGCCGAGCCCTCTAAGTTAAATAATTAAATAAATAAAAATCCATAAATTAGCTGCAGCAAGAGTTCAAAGCCTGTGGAAAAAAGTAGTGCCTTATACAGTAGTCCAGAAATTATGGTATAATACTTTGTAGTAATTTTATTAGGAGAAAACTTATTGGAATTTATCAAACTTGTCTGTTTGACACCTGGTTGGATTAATTTTTACTGCTCCTATTGGACGAAAAACAAGTAAAATATGACTTTTACATTTTATACTGAAGTTACAAGATGACAAATCCTAATTTTCTGCACATGACTTCTACCTTAGACCATCCCCACTAATTAGTTTTTCCTCAAACAAAGATATTAAGCCATAGCACTGAAAAACTCAACATAATAAAAAATGAAGGTAAATTCAAGGTGGCGAGGCAACAAAACAGAAAGAAGAGGGGTGAATACTTTTGCACCCCACTGGAAGCCCCCCACCCAAACCAACAGATCATCCTGTGGGTTGAAAGTGTGCAGGGTTTCATGTTAGTAGCTAAATCTGTGCTGGATGAGCTGAAGTCTGTGCACCTGCATGGAGCTGATCATGGTGCTGAGGGCAAACACAGTGGCTGAGTCCCTCAGTGTGGACTGGCTGTCAAACGTCCCCTGAGTGTCCATCAGCAACACGGCGACCTGCGGCGCGAGACAGATGGACACGCTGACCTGGGCCGTGGTCGAAAACATCCTGAAAGGGCTCAAGCTTCGCTGTAAGGCGTCTGTCTCACCTTCCTGCCGTCTGGTTTGTCCACCAGAAACACTTCGCTCCAGATCTGGATCCCTGTGGTCTCCCTCTCCGAGCCCCCCCTCCACGAGAAGCCGGTCAGAGGCTCGGTTGCATCTCCGAGCCAGTCTTCAGACGCCTGAGCACAAAAACGCCCTTTAAACTGCGAATAAACTAAATGCACGTGTGAACGGCGTGCAGAGAAGCTGCTGCTGCAGAAAACAACAAACATTAGCTTCATCTGCTGACAAGTGTAAGGTTTTTACCCGTTTGCATGTGTATGTTTGTCTGTAGTGTTAGCAAAATATCTCAAACCAGTGGACAGATATTAAAACTCTTAGAAAGAACATTTGGTGTCAATCCAATTCAAGATGGCCGCCACAACTAGACAACCTTAGCCATACCAATAGTAGCTACAACGCTACCAATTTTACAAATAAAAGCCAAAAATTTGGTGTTTAGTGGCTGAAAATCATCAAAAACACCAAGAGACCATTGAGCAAGACGTGTTTTAGACCTTTGCACTTAACTATTTGCGTCAGGTCCATCTGTTAGCAAAATATCTCATGAACTACTAAATTAATTTTAAGAAAACTTATTTAAAAACTATAGATTGTGTGATGTTTTTGCTTAAACTTTACCATGAACTGTCTGCAGATTAAAGTTTGGTGTGGTTCTGGCTGAGAGACATCCTCAACACGTGCACATAACGTGCACAGAATTCTGTTAGCAAGGTTAAATATTTACCTCTAGACTCGCTGTGACAACAGGCTTACCGCCTCGCAACATTTTTCAACAGTATCAAACTACAAACTACTGAAATTCACTTAAAAACAGCAGAAATGACTCCTGACAGTTTCCTGAACTCAAAGAATTTAAAAACTTTTTATCATGAATTTGAACAGCTATGGTTTAAATCTCATGTGACAGAACAAATAACACAGCTCAAAAATTAAACCGCATCATTTTATCCACCTTCAGGGGCAATGGTAGGGGGTGGCCAATGGTGGTCTTGGCCCCTCCATAGATTAATCATTGGCCACCCCAATACTTTAAATGGTAACTGGACTGTACATCACTTTTCTATCTAATCAAGATGCTCAAAGCTCTTTACAACACAATTTAAGGAAACTATACCTCTGCAATATAAAAACTAGAAAGCAGTTTCCTCAAATGGGGTGGTTGGTTGTGATGTTCACTTCTCATGTGAGCAGTCAGATGCTAGAAGATGAGCGATGTCAGCTATGTGGAGGTAGTTTTTATTTAAGTTTAACTGACTGTCCTGATCCACCCTCCTCACCTGTTGGTGGTGGTGGTAATCCACCATATCGTTACCCACCAACTAGAACAACCAGGAGAAGAAGAAACAGCTAGGTGGAGGTATTTCAAAGTGAACAATGGTGACAGAAGTCAAGTGGGCTGCAAATTATCTTCAGCAAGACTGTCAGCACAAGCAGTTTGATAAAACAACTTCAAAAGTTCAGTTCAAAGAGTTTGATCAAAGCTGCAGAGGAGCATTCTGGGAACAGACAGACCTGAGCACCTGAGAGTCTCACCGCTCACCTGTGGACATCTTTAGAAAACACGTCAGCTGAAGGTAACATCACGAGCGCCACATATGACACATTATACACCCGTCAACAAACTACCTGTACTGTACAGCAATCTGTAGCGATGGCCCGGACAAGCAAAGACCTTGTGTAAACTTTGACCTTGATTTTTGACCTTGAGCTTGGAGCTGGAGTTATGAAACGTGTATATGACAGTCCGTCTAGTGATGATGCAAGTGTGTATGAAGTTTTGTTAAATTATCTTGAGCGGATCAGAAGTTATGAGCAGGACAAAAGAAAGTCTAAGGGCATACGGAGACTATACCAAAATACGTGTTGCCTCCGGCCGGCATACAAAAATAAACTCATCTGATTTTCAATCAGGTAACGTTTATAGCATTTATTAGTACTCGTATCAGTACTCAGAGACAGCAAACAAAAGTACTTGCACTTGGCTTGAAAGGATCCCTCAGCAGAGGAGCTCGGAGACTCACGTGGTTGTACATGTAGCGCAGCATGAAGTCCATCAGGAAGGACTTGCCCTTGCGGAACGCCCCCGCCACTGAGATGGCCACCACTTCTCGGTCCCTGACCTTCTCTGACAGCAGGATCCGGCTCAGGGCCGCCTCGGACAGCTCAAAGGTGTGGTCGTCTTTGACCAGCAGCACCTGCACGGGCCTGGCTCGTCCGTCCGGCTCCTCGTCCTCCGAGCTCCAGTCGTAGACGTTTTTGTCACTGAGAGACCCTGAAGGACAGATTAGAGGAGGGAGTGAGAGGGGGTTGTCCGAGACAAATGAAAAGTTGTGAAGTAAAACATCCGGATCAGTGATGATGAGCAAACATAACGGTCCATTAGGTGAGGAAGCAGAAAGAGTGGATTCATTTTACTGTTCTGTAGCGCCACATCCTCGAGGCTCATCCCTCCTTGAAGGACCAGACTAGACTGGACTAAGATCGTCTTCTGATGCTGCTCAAGCCGTTTCGTAAATGAGGGTAATGTTGGGAGACCTTGGATGGAACTCAGCACAATGCGCAGAGCCCAGAGCATGTGTTGTGAACCATTCGTCCAGTTTTTCATGAGACATTTTCCTAACAGACAGCCATGGGCAGGAACAACAAACACACGGTTGACTCAAAAAGTAAAAAGGACAAGCTGTAACAAGCAGTACCCCCTGTCCCCTGTCTCTGAGGGGTCTGAGCAGTATGTCCCCCGTCTCTGAGGGGTCTGAGCAGTACGTCCTCTGTCTCTGAGGGGTCTGAGCAGTATGTCCCCTGTCTCTGAGGGGTCTGAGCAGTATGTCCCCTGTCTCTGAGGGGTCTGAGCAGTATGTCCCCCGTCTCTGAGGGGTCTGAGCAGTACGTCCTCTGTCTCTG
>JARVGS010067406.1:0-10725 GCA_031762315.1 Hypsolebias antenori
CCCCCCCCCCCCCCCCAGGTCACACTGTCAGTACTCACGTGGGCATGGAGGTCCCCCAGCAGAATAAAGGAGTCCTCAGCTGGACCTCCTTCCAGCACCCCCATCAAGGACTCCAAGAAGGCCGGATACTCTGAACTGCTGTTTGGTGTGTAGGCACAAACAGTCAGAGCTCTTTCCCCAGGCCTGGCTCCAGGGTGGGGCCCCGGTAACCCACATCCAGGCAAGGGACACAAGTTCCTTGTTCTTTGTCCACACAAGTGCTTTGAATCGCTCTTTGTCTGACCTGTCACTGAGAACTAGTCTGCCTTGGGAGACCTGACCAGGGGCCATCGCCCCCGACAGCAGAGCTCCTGGGATTGGACCATTCAACTGGCGGCCCGCGGGCCATTTCCGGCCCACGGGCGACTTCAGTCCAACCCACTTCACAAGTTATTTTTTTTGGTTCTGGGTTTTGGGGTTTGGTTATTTCATGATTCACTGCAATAAACTAAACAAATTAAAAAGGTAGCAGATCATTGTAAACTTTGGTTTATTTACAGAATGACTTTAATCGCTGGCTGTCCGGCCCCCGAGCTGCTGGCTCTCAGAGACTGTGGCCCCCTGAGCAGTTTTGTTGAACAGCCCTGCTCCAGGGTCCAACTCCTCCTCCACGATAAGATGGTGATTCAAGGAGGTCACCGTAGACGACCATCCACCTGTTTGGATCTCCAGCTTAGACTTAGACTTACTTTTTACTCTGTGGTTCTGCATGAAGAGCTGCTGTGTGCTGTCCCTCCTTTCTGTGTCCCCAGCTCTAGAAATTACCCAGCATGCTCTTTTTGTGTTGTACTCTATTAATCCCAACGGGGAAATTAATTCTCTGCATTTTTCCCATTTCACATGTGAGCACATGTGGAGCAGGGGGCTGCGATGTGGGGCGCCCGGGAGCAGCTGGTGGGGGTTAAGGGCCTTGCTCAAGGGCCCAGAGTGGGGGCAGCTGAGGGTGGAGGCAGGCCCTCCAACAGAACTTCCTGTTCTTGTAATCATGGCTGCCCCTGTTGATCCTGCAGACCTGGTCTGGTTAGGTTCCTCAGATGATGCGTGTGTTTGACTCCAGTTCCCATCAGCCACCTGGAGGCCTCCTCCATCATCAGAACCAGACCCGCGGGTCTGACCTGGTCTGTGCCTGTCCTACTGTCTGCAGTGATTCTGTTCGAGGCCTCCATGGAGTTTCTGGAGAACGTTGCTGATGAAGAGGAGGATGACGACGAAGACGCCTCATCTTTCACCACCGCCCCCCTCCCCCCGGTCGTTGCCCCTGTTGCCATAGAGACCTTACCAATGCGTTATGACCACGCCCACAGGGAGGAGCAGCTGGTCGCCGTATCCATGGGAGGCGGGGCATCGTGTGATAGGTTTAACTCCTCCCACGAGGACTACTACACACTGCGACTGAGAGGTACACACACACACACACACACACAGTGAGATGTCAGGTGCGTCTCGTCTGTCATTGAACCTCTTCATAAATGTGTCCAGCTCTGTCAGACGGCCTGATGGTCGACGCGCTCTTCCTCCCTCACTTCTCCTCTTCATCAGCTGTCCTCCATCACTCCAACACCTGGACCTCCATCTTATCCCACGGAGCCTTCTCCTCTCAGACACCCCCTCCCTCTCCGGGTCAGTACCGGTTCAGACGGTTCCTTCTGAATCTGTTCTTTCTCTTGATGATGATGATGATGATGATGATGATGATGGGTCTTTCCTTCTCTCCCAGCTGACCTCATCGCCATGGCGTCCCAGCTGTCCAATCAGAGGCTGGTTTGTGTCCTGGAGGCGTGTCACCTGGGCGAAGCCAGAACTGAAGTGGTCCTGAGTCGAGCGTTCCCCCTGACGGACTGACGTCTACACTTTATCATCGCTCGTCACAGGAAGTGTCTGAAAAACTCTTCAGCTCAGTCTGCTGCTCCTCACATGGACAACTGTCAATGTTTCTGTTCAGACCTACAGAAATAAACTGAAATGCCTCTGTGTTAGCAAAATATCACGTGAACCACTCAGTGGATTAAAACAAACCTGTCAACGTCGTCTCCATCTCGTCCTGATTAAGATCAGTTCAAGATGGCCGCCTCAGCTGCTCGTTCAGCGGCTGACTTCATGTTCAGGTTTGTTTGAATTTGACTCCCGTGAGGAGAGTCGGAGTCTTTCAGCCTGCGGAGGCAGATGTTTCAGTCCAGATGTGTTTCCCTGACTGCGTCACTTCCTGTCAGGTTCGCATGTTTGATTCCCGCTCTGTGTTTTTACATCAAACTCATGTTGGAGCCGCTCTTTTGTTCAGAGTTTTTGCTTTTGCAAACGTTAATTCCTCACTTTTTTCAGATGATGCTTTCCTCTGGTGTCAGATGATTTTTACATTTGAACATTTCTTATGATGCGTAACCATGACAACACATGTAGTTTAAATTTCTGCCTTTTTTATTGTTAAATTTGGTGAATTAGAATTTTCTGCTCAGATAAATCACAAAATAAAGTTGTAATTGTTGAATAAAACTTTTATTTATGTTGCAACAAACAATAAACACATGCTCTGCTTCATTCTGGGATAAGTTAACAGTTTCAAGCTGCGCAGTAATTATTAAACATTTAAACTGTTTCAGAGAACTTCAAACAGAACATATATAATAATACTGCACATAAAATTAATAATACATAAAATAAATAAACTGTAGCAACATTTAAAATGTGAGTCGTTCCTCCAGCAGATGATCAAAGTTTACAAGATAAAATCCAACACCTGAACTTCAGTTGAATAAACCAGCCCAGGTGTTATTAACTCATCTGTTAGTAAAATATTACTGTCCCTGCTGTACACAGAAGCTGAGGATTCAAGAAGAAACTGAATCTTCTCAGCTCCGAGTGGACCTCAGAGAAGCTTCAGCGCCTCCTGCTGGTACAACACCTGTCTTCAGGTTTTCACATGCAGGTGCATGACCCAACACATCTGGATCCATGCGGAGGGGGCGGGACAGGGGGACGTCTCCAGGACCACCACAGACCTGAACAGGGTTCAGCAGAGTCTGAGGCTGGCTGGATTAGTCCATCAGGAACCATGACCAGCTGAACGCAGCTTACTGAGTCTACCTGGCTACTGATGACATCACAGGATCTCCACTGTGATTGGCTACTGCCTTTAGTTACCTGAAAGGTTTCAGGTAGACTTTCAGTGTCGGCAGCTGATGAAGATGAAGCTGGTCTTGTCCTGCGTGGCCTGTGTTTGTGCAGATGGTAATGGTTCTGATGGGTCAGGCCTGTGAGGACTCACTGAGTCGACCTTCTGCTCTGGCTTCAGTTCTTCATGACAGCTTCGCAGCAGTAGGATGCTCAGTCTGATGCCATGAGCGTGCTGACGCTGGATGGTGAAGAGGTTTGGCACGCAGACTTCGCCCGTGAGACAGGAGTGGACATGCTGCTGGACTTTGTCCAACACATCAGCTTTGAAGGACTTTACAGCCTGGCTGTGGATGGAAGGAAGTCCTGCAAAGACAACTTGCCAAAGATCCGTGAAGTTCTGAAGGACTTCCCAACAGCACTCGGTAAAAAACAGTTCAGGTGTTTCCATTTCCACCTTCTAAAACCAACCAGTGAGCTGAAGACACTGACTGAGATCAAGTTCTGGTGGTGGAACAGTTTGGACCCAGAGTCAGACACTGTTTGAACAGGTGATGATGATGATGGTGAGGTTCTTCCTGTGTTTTGTTCTCAGATCCTCCTTACAGTTTTATCTACTCAGCCCACAGCATGGAGCCCGGACTGAAGAACTCTGATCTGTCGTGTCTCCGGGTTCCACCCTGCTCCTGTTAAAGTCCACTGGACCAAGAATGGACAACACGTCTCAGAGGGACCAGCATCAGTGTTCCTTTTCCAAACAAAGACCAAACCTTCTCTCAGATCTCCAGACTGGACTTCATCCCACAGCTGGGAGACATCTACAGCTGCACAGTGGAACATGTGGCCCTGAAAGAACCACAGACCAGGATCTGAGGTACAAGAACATCATTTATACAAAAGACAGATGATCCAAATGTGGAGGTTCTACTGTCTCCAGATGTTGACGCTCATGTCTCTGTTTGTGTCTCCAGATGTTGACATTCATGTCTCCGTTTATGTCTCCAGATGTTGACGCTCATTTCTCTGTCTCCAGATGTTGACTCTCATGTCTCCGTTTGTGTCTACAGATGTTGACGCTCATTTCTCTGTGTCTCCAGATGTTGACGCTCATGTCTCCGTTTGTGTCTCCAGATGTTGACGCACATGTCTCCGTTTGTGTCTCCAGATGTTGACGCTCATGTCTCCGTTTGTGTCTCCAGATGTTGACGCTCATGTTTGTGTCTCCAGATGTTGACGCTCATGTCTCCGTTTATGTCTCCAGATGTTGACGCTCATTTCTCTGTGTCTCCAGATGTTGACACTCATGTCTTTGTGTCTCCAGATGTTGACGCTCATGTCTCTGTGTCTCCAGATGTTGACGCTCATGTCTCTGTGTCTCCAGATGTTGATGCTCATGTCTCCGTTTGTGTCTCCAGATGTTGACGCTCATGTCTCCGTTTGTGTCTCCAGATGTTGACGTCCATGTCTCCGTTTGTGTCTCCAGATGTTGACACTCATGTCTCCGTTTGTGTCTCCAGATGTTGACGTTCATGTCCCTGTTTGTGTCTCCAGATGTTGACGCTCATGTCCCTGTTTGTGTCTCCAGAAGTTGACGCTCATGTCTCCATTTATGTCTCCAGATGTTGACGCTCATTTATCTGTGTCTCCAGATGTTGACGCTCATGTCTTTGTGTCTCCAGATGTTGACGCTCATGTCTCTGTTTGTGTCTCCAGATGTTGACGCTCATGTCTCTGTTTGTGTCTCCAGAGGTGCAGGACGAGTCTCAGTCCAGTGTTGGACCTTCAGTGTTCTGTGGAGTGGGGCTGACTGTGGGCCTCCTCGGTGTGGCTGTTGGAACCTTCTTCCTCATCAAAGGAAACGAGTGCAGATGATTGGCTGTTGCAGCTGATGATGTCATCGATCCCTTCATCTCTTGTGTTTTATATTGTTTCACCGATGTTTTTCTCTTATTAGAATTATTTTGTATCTTTTTTCCTAAACTTCAGTTTTTTGTTGTAAAACATTTGAAACATTCAAACTCTTCTGTTGAATTATTTTTCATATTCAAGCAGATTTATACATTTAATTTTGATTTGATTCCTCTTAAACACACAGATAATTTTTTATTTTGATTTTGTCTGACAAAACTGTTGACATATTTATGTATAAATGTAAAAAATATGAAAACTAAACAGAAACAATGAAACTCTAAAGTCAAATTAAAACCAAAGAAAAATTATTCTGCATCAAATAACTTTTATAAATTAATGTATATTAATTATTGAACTTTTACTCCATTTGTCTTCATTTGTTCCAGTCTGGGTTAAAAGTATTAAAAAGAATGGACAACTTTATGATTCTTTGTGTTTGATCACTTTCATAAATAAATGTCTGCTGTCCATCATGAACAGTTTTGTGTCTGGAGTATTTTATTGCAACATCTTGACATAAATACTGGAACCAAGCAAAGATTGATCAGAACATTAAGATGTTCAGGTTTGTCTGCACGGCCTATTCAACATGAAGGTCCTCCACAGTTCTGTTCGTTTTGACCCGTTCTGTTGTAGAACAGCTGCTGAGTTTGGGATCATGGTTCTTGTTAGGAGGTCTGGCAGGTCCAGAAGTGGAACCTTGAAGAACGCTCCAACTTTGATAGAAGACCTCATTTATGAGACACAAACATCTGATGGAGTCTTCATCTGATCACACTGATCAGCAGGAAGTGATCACTGACAGAGACTGCTGATGAGAACAGGCACCAGAGGTCAGTCTCAGGTCAACCTGCTGGTCACAGGACTGGACCGGACCAGACCCTGACCCATATGGGCCCAGTGTATCTCTATGGAGGCCATGATGTGTCAACCAGACATGTTCTCAGATCCTCCACAGCTGCAGCAGCTGGAAGAATGGAGCTGTAAATACTGTCAGTTTCAGCCAATCAGAGGAGACCTGCTGAAGATAACAAGTAGGACCAGAAGAGATGGAGACTGAAGAGAAGAATCACTCTGTATGTTTAATGTGTAACTTCTCTTTTCAGAGCCAGAGGAATGTGTCTGTTATTCTTCATGCATGATAAAAGGGAGAAGATATGATACGAATTTTTCTTCTTCTGCTGCCTTTCATTTTATATTTGTCTTTTTTTAATTTTCTGAAATTGTATTTGTGTTTTTATTGGAAATTGAATGAAATAAATAAATAAATAATTCTAGCTGGTCCTCTGTTTGAAACATCAAGTAGGAGGAGTCTAAATAATTATAACAGTAGATTAGAAAAAGGTCATGCACAACAGAGCTGGAGCTTTTTCTGGTTCTTGGGGCTTTTTGCTTTTAGGCTTGGACGGTAGATCACCTCCTGTTGCTCTTGGGTCATTTTGACCTGAGGATGACAGGAGGCTTCAGAGGACCAGCATCTATCGTAGACAAGTTTCTTCTTTTTGTCTTTGATCGAAGGAGCTATGCTGTCAGGTATTGCCCCTGGTCGGGTCTCCAGAGGCAGATTGGTCCTAGGTGACAGGCCAGACAAACAGCAGTTCCATAGACTTTTGGTGGACAACACAAATCAAGGAACTCTGTGTCCCTGCCCGGCCGTGGGTTATCTAGTCAGCACCTCTCAACCTCATGCACAAGTTTAGGCTCCTTCCCTGGCAAAGAGGTCACGTCCATGTACCAAGAGCCGGCTTTGGTAAGCCAGGGTCAGAGCGCCAAGACCCCCACCTTCAACCACCGCCCATGGCAGCGTTATGGTGACTTCATTGTCTCTTACAAGATGATTCTGAGTTGAACAGACTGCCAGTGAGACTTTCAGATTTTCATAAACAGGTTGTTCTTCACTGGAAACTCATTTTCAATCATAATGTCACTCCACATAACACACCAGTGTGGAACAATAGGTACATTCTGATTAATAGACAATCTACAGTAACTAATGAACCGTGTTAAAAAAGGGGCTGCTGCCCTTTTTATGGACAATGAAGGAAACATTTGACAATATCAGAATTTCTGTTAAAAAAATTCATGTCCACTGCACAAAAAATAAATATAACCAAATTTTAAAAGCTATCCCATTCTCTCTTTGAGTAACGGTCAGACAAGTCATCTGAAATTACCCTTAGTCTGAAACAACGCTTTATTGATGGGTTTGCTTTCTCTGACTTTCGATGTGGCAATACATTTCTGAGAAGCCATTTGCTTCATTAGAATCATTACACTTCTCTCAATCCAATCAGGAGGGAACATGTTCTCAATGACTTTAAAAAAGAAGACATAAAAAAGATCAGAATTAGTTTTATGTAATTTCTCGTCCCTCTTAAAATGCAAGAAGTTGAATTTAAAATCCACCCATCCATTATGTTTTACCTGCTTCTTCCATTTTGGGTCATGGGGGTCGCCGGTGCCCATGTCCAGCAATCACTGTGCGAGGGGAGGGGCACATAGGTCGCAAGTCCATCACAGGAATTTAAAATCATAAATAGAATTTATCCTACTAACAAATTTCAAAGGACAAATTAAAAAAATAGACATAACTGTGGTTTCTGTGAGTCAGAGAGTGAGAACCTGGAACATATATATTTTTTATTATATGATCATATCAAAGGAATGCGTATTATTGTCACTCACCATGCTTCATAACTTTCACTGCTCTTTTACTGTTATTTGTGAATGATATTAAAATGTTCCATGGTCCTGACTCTATGAAATAATCAGTCGTCATGTGACCGGTCAGTAACAGGACAGCAAGAGATATTTTTTATTATCCTCAAGGTGATTGATATGATTACAGTCATGTCTTTCTTACAGAGTTCTTGAGAGCTGCTGGCCTTCCAGATTTCCTCCCACTTTGGACACCAGCTAGGTTCTGATGAGGCTGGATCAAGAACAGGTCAGAGCCTCAGACAGGTGAAAGCACTGACAAGTGTGAACGGGAATGCATGTGATTGTTGGCTGTTCTCCAAAGCTTTGCAAATAAATGTGATGAAGTTGACACCTGGTGGTTTTGGGAATCACTTTTTTCCCACAACAACAATTCAGAGGTTTTGGTTTGACTTTCATTTGTAGACTCAGTGCAAAGAGATTCAACTTCCTGCTCTCATTTTTACATTTACATTTGTATGCCACTTTTATGATTGTCTATCGTTGTTGTTGTTATTCACTGTTGTCATCACTCTCTCTTAAAAAAATCAGGTCTGTTTTGTAAATGAGTCCCTGAGACTCAATGGGATTAACCTGTTTAAATACAATAATAATAAAAATGATAATAATACTTTCTGTATAAAGCCCTTTAAAACAACCACAGCTGCAACAAAGTGCTGTACATATAAAATCAAGAACATTTAAGCACATAAAAATAAAATAGTTGTTAAAACATCAAGATCAATAAAAAACAGTGCAGAACAAATTCAGTCTGTGCTAAAAGTCAGTGAGTAAAAATGTGTTTTTTTAGAAGAGTTTTAAAACTGGACAGTGAAGGATCTCGTCTGATGGAAGAGGGAGATCGTTCCACAGTTTTGGAGCAGCTACAGAAAAAGCTCTGTTGGTTGGATGAATTTAAAAATAAATCAAATGTCGTGTATTTAATAAAATACTGGGAGTTGTGAATATGGTATCAATAATTTGATTATATTAGCTAAACATTATGAACATAAATGTTTCTTTTCAGCTAAAGTACAAAATCCTTTTCTAATGCAAAAAATGCTGGTAAATTTCATTTTTTGGCTAATTTCAATTTTTAATTAATGCCCTTTTTCAGTTTGTTTTCTTTTTATCATGTTATGAACTGTCTTTTTTAAATTTGATATTGTTAAAATGTTGTACTTTTTGTTTTGTACTGTAGTAAACTGTTAAATAAAGTTTATTAAAGAAAGAAGAAGAAGAACATAATGAAGAAGAAGAAGAAGAAGAGTCGCTGGGGGCGTGGTCCAGCCTGAGCTCGACCCAGTTTGAAAGTGAACTAACGGCTCCGGTCGCAGCTTTAGTCCCGAAACAACAACAAGCAGAAAAACCTGAGATCCAGTCCGAGTCTTCTCTACCTGTCCCGGCCTCCTGACGAGTGAGTACCTCGGTCCGTCCTCCGGTGGTCCCGGGTTTTAGATGTGGGGGTTTTCATCCGCTTGGTCTATTCATCCTGACGCGCTTCAGAGATATTAAAAGGCTGGAAAAATAATAAAATGGCCGCTGTAACAATCAGACCATGGCTGTGTGGAGATGTAACCCTGTGATTTACATTTATTTTCTGTTTGTTCCGTTATTCAATCCGTGTTGTAAACGTAACGCCCATTTTTGTACTGTATTTGAATGATAGGAAATAGCCGGGTCCCCTCTATACAACTGACCTCTTCAGAACATAGTCTGAGCCCTGGTTGGAAATGCGTAGGGACAGTATTTACTCAGCGTTTCCATTGCAGACGGGTCATGAAGAATAAAGCGGTGCAGCGAATAAATATAAAACTGAATGTTTTTATTTAAGTGATGCGGTGTTTCCTAACGAGTCTGCGGGTTAAACCTCAGCATATTCAGCTAACCGAGGGGGATGGGCCGCTCCGGAGAGGGCGGGAAGCAGTAAATGGTGGCTCATTGTTTTGCTGCTTTTAGCACGGCGGGGCTAACTGCTGCTAGCTTCGCCATTGTTCGACTGTGCTAACCGCTGCTAGCTCCGCCCCGCTAGCATGCTAGGCTAACTGCTGCTAGCTCCGCCATTGTTCTGTATGTTAGCACGGCTAGGCTAACCGTTGCTAGCGCCGCCATTGTTTTCTATGTTAGCATGGCTAGGCTAACAGCTTCTAGCTCCGCTCAGCGGCGGACAGCTACAGGTTTAACAGGGCTCTGTTAGACCCGCTGTTACAGCCGGGGAGGATAGTCCAGGCTCAGTCGATATTATCTGGGTCAGTACCGGACAGGGAGGCGTGCATCCCGGGTGTTGGGCCTAGTCGTTCCCCAGCAGTGATGGATGCTGAAGCTGTGGTCTTTGTTCACAGTGAGCCTCAGTGAGAGGAGTGCTGATGGACATGTACTGTACATGTAACTGATTAACAGTCAAAACATTACGTTTTTTAAGACATAAAGGTTAAAAAATGTCATTCTGTAAAAATATATTCAGATAACTGCTGAAGTTAAGTCCTGATACTGAGTAAAGGATTATTGTTTTTTTCATTCAACCTTTATTTAGGCAGGTTAATCTCATTGAGCATCAAGGACTCATCTACAAGAGAGACCTGGCTACAAACTAAGAATGATGACAACAACAACAATAGATTTTCCTTGGACAATCAACAATAGACAAACATAAGAGAGAAATACAGATTTTTTTTTTTAAACAAGTTCAAACAAAGATGTCAAAGTTGCTAAAACAGACAGATTATAAGGCAGATGTATAAAATCAAGAACAAGAACATGACAGCATTGGTTCTTGTCATGATTCCAACAGATTCTTAGAGCCATTTAGAGAAGTCAAGGTCGAGAGCTTCAGACCTTTTTGTAAAATATTCCAGGAAGCAGGAGCGGAGTAGGAGAAGGTCCTTTTGCCAAGCTCAGAACTCACTGATGGAACACTGCAGGTAATCATGTCCTGAGAGCGCACGCTGTAGCTGCACTCACGCAGAGACA
>JARVGS010067434.1:0-10718 GCA_031762315.1 Hypsolebias antenori
TGAATGTCCAGAGGACCAGACTTAGCTTTTTTAGATTTTTCTACCTGGATTATTGAGCATGCATCAGGGTAGTTTAAAGTACACTTTGAAATGGAAAAAGCTGATTTGGACTTGTTCTTTAAAATGTCATTGTATATAATCATCAGCATGGTTTTTAGACCTGGACATGTGCACCTGTGCAGGTGTCAGAACACAGCTCTAGCACTTTTCAGATGAGTTGGGGACGTCCATGCATGAACTGTGACTATTTTGAGGGGGAAAAAAAACTTTGCCACTTACCTGCAGTGAGAAGATGCAGTGCATGCTGAGAGCAACCATCACCACAGCCAGCAGCACAGTAGCAATGTTTCGCACATCACCCACAGATTCCACCAAGGAAATGCTGCCCCCCTGCCAGTCATAGCAAAGC
This sequence comes from Hypsolebias antenori, assembly GCA_031762315.1. NCBI lineage: Eukaryota > Metazoa > Chordata > Actinopteri > Cyprinodontiformes > Rivulidae > Hypsolebias > Hypsolebias antenori. Next base: position 410 of record JARVGS010067434.1, read on the forward strand.
ATGATGGGAGCCAGCAGCAGCCAGGCATTGAAGGCCAGCAAGTATAAGTAGGTTAAAGTCCTGTCAGGAGGGGTCACACATGTCAAGGAGTAAAAAATGGAAGGTAGACAAAGATGAAACAGAAAGAAAAAAAAAATACTTAACATTTTTTTAAACCAATCATGACATGAAAAGTCACGTTTCCCCAGTTTGATTAAGAGACTCAGTCTTTAACTCAAGAATAAAAAGCAACAGACTAATCAAGATTACATGTTAGTTATAAGTGCTGATAAGAGAAGTCCATCTCAAATATTTTTGAGCTGTGCCTGAGTGGTTAGAGCAGTTGTCCTCCAATGAAAGAGTTGGGGGTTCGATTCCACCATCAGTCAAATGCCGAAGTGTCCTTGGGCAAGACAATGAACTCCCCATTGCCTCCGAAATGTGTCCGATCACTGCATGAATGTGATAAAGCTCTGATTCTTTGTATAGAGCTAGTAGAGTGCTGTATGAATGGGTAAACGAGGGCACAGATTGTAGCATCAAGTGCTTTGAGTACCTCATTAAGATAGAAAGGCGCTATATAAGTTTAGTCCATTTACCTTTTACAAGTTTTAGCACATGTTCTTATCCAGACAGTGTCTTTATCGGGGAAAGCCTTGCATATTTCACCAAAACTATGCTAAATCTCACCCTTCATCCATTACAACGACATGGCTACATAGTAGGAGAGTCCTGGCGTAAACAAGATATTCATGTTGTCCGAGTGTCACCTGTGGCTGTTGGTTACGACCAGACTCTCCGGTTGGCTGCTGGGCTCCTCGTTCTCCCTGTTCTTCAGCCTCTCCTGGCGCGCCCTGCGCCTCTTCTCGCGAGCAGCCTCCTCTTCATCGTCGTCGTTCCTCAGCATCCTGAAACAAAGATGGTAAGTCAGAAGACACATGAAAGTTTTTTTTATTCCCCTCTTATTTTCAAAAGCAACTTTTAACTGTTCTCTACCCATCCTCAGTTAAACATCGAAGCCATACATGAACACCCACACACTTTGAAGTTTGGGAACTTCAAAGTGAATGATTTCTTGAATTGGACTGTAATCACCACAGTGACCAAAGCTGATGGATTTGCTTTGGGCTTCGTTTTTTTTTTTCCCTTTGTCCCCACTTCTTTCTCTTATCAAGCTGACCTGTCAGCTGTGAGACAACTAATACTTCTTATCGTGGCTGCAGTTTTCAAACGCTGATAAAAAGTCAGTCTGGAGCTTGGCTGAGGATAAGAGACAGAAATTAAAGTGTTTCTGCCTCGTCCCAATCTGGTCAAAGTTATGACAGAAAATGTATCGCTCCTTCAGGAGTTTAACACCACGTTAAATCCAGCTAATCTAATTTAAAGTAAACAACCTTAAATTAAATATTCCGTTCTGTGAAAACTCCTGTTTTGTGCTGACACGAGTGGAACGAGCCAGCCTGCAGATGTTCGAATCAGCGACTGATAAAAGAATGACTGAACCTCTAATCTAGCGTTTGGATGACTGAGAAGACCATTTTTAATGGAAAGAAAAATGTACGAAAATTTAATAAAAAAAAAAAAGTGTGTGTGTTTGTGGGGGGGTTTGACTACAAAAGTCAATAATGGATTTTAGTGTTAAATTTTCAAATCTGTTTTTATTTTCGTAATGCACCATTGGTCAAGCATACATGAGACAAGACAAACATCTGGTTTCAGAATCAGATGTCAAGATAAAAAAAAAAAAAAAAAAAAAACTCAACTGCACCGTGCTCAGACTTTAACAAAGGTGTGGTGGAAAAATAAACAAAATTAAAGCCATTAAGAACAGGATGGCAATCATTTACCTCTTTAAATTTTAGCTCAATATCAATAAAAGTGATAATAAAACTGATATTTTTGCTAATGATAATTCACTGTGGCAGCCATCTTAAATTAGATTGACTCCAAAAGGTTAATTAGTTCCAAATGTGAAACCAACAATTACATCCTGAAATTCTGACTAGGAGCCATCCAATATTTAATGTGGGAGAGCACTGAAGTACCCAAATACAAACCACACTTATACAGAGAGAACATGTTTAAAGGTTGGAGGGTTAGGGTTAGCCAACAAGCAGACGGTTGACTCTAAATAAGTAAAGACAAAAAAAGATTATTTAGTTTAACCCATTAACGCTCAGAATATGTGTTGAGGATCAGTTCTGGCTAATGCCACACCAAATTTTAGTCCAATATCTGTAAAAATGATAAAATTACAGCCATTTATTTGTCTTTTTTTTAAGGGTAGTTGGCTGCGGCAGCCATTTTGTATCAGGTTGACTCCAAATATTAACAAGAGCAAAACATACAACACATACGCCCTTCGACAAACTATTATACATCAACCTATAGCAATGGCCTGGACAAACAACGACCTTGTTGACCTTGATTTGTGACCTTGACCTTGAAGCTGTAACACTATCTAGTGATGACACGTGTGCATTAATAATATACCAAAATAAAACAGCTTTCAACAGGTGTACAATAAACAATAGTAGATGTGCAGCTAACATTTTCTGAAGGGTTCAGCAAAACATGTCCAGTGGTTGGCTCGTTAAATATTTTGCTAACAGAGAAACACAGAGGCTTTATCACCCTCCTTTTGCCTTTTTGCTGGGTTTAAACACTGCAACACTTTGGAGCTGATCTGTGCTCGAGTTTTTTGATTCGTCTTTCTTGTAAATGAGGCCTCGAGGCTCAATGAGACTAACCTGTATGAATAAAGGTTGAATAGACTTGTATTTACAGTAACAAATCATGTAGTGAAACAAGTTTTTTGTCCACCTGACATTTCTGAACCGAGCTCCACGCTTCACCAGGGTTGCCCTCGGCTGACCTCCACCCCCCTTTCTGCTCGCCACACGCCCAGCTACCTCAGCTCAAAGCCTTTGAGGCCGGCCGGCCAAGCATGCCGCTGTTGCATGTCAATTGCAACATGTGCGGCGAGTGGAGCTAAAGCTGCTCTCGTTTATGTGAGGTTAGGCAGCTTGTGAACTTTTTTTTTTTTTTTTAAGATTCTCCCCAGTTTTCGTTTCTTTTCTTGCCTCTGACTCTAGTTTCTCTCTCAGATGTGGGACGTTGTCATAACAGAACAGATCAATGTGCTAATGCCCAAGCCGGACCGATGGGACGGTGAAATCAGTGACGTCATGCAACGCTTCACATGTGCCTGTTTAGTTCAGATCAGTTTGGGTTTAGAAAACTGGATAGATGGAGCTTGAAGAAGTCAAAACTGTAGGGTAAAACAGAAAAATCCAAATTGAGACGAGGGTTGAGCAACTGGACGCTTCAAATGACCCAATAGTACTGGTAGTTAGAGTTTCCCTTCAAATATCAGCTGAGCTGAAACTCTCGGTGACTAGTTGGCACAGCATTCAAGAGGGATTCTCCAAAATATTGGGAAATGTTTGCAATTTCCTCAGGAGTTTGCAGTTTGTCAGATAAACTTCAAACGTTTTTTTTTTTAAATGTGAGTTTTTTTTTTCTCTTACAGATTTTGTAGAGTTGTGCCAAGTGACACAAACCCTTCCTAAGTTTATCCCAGGTGTCCAATGTGTCTTAAATCCTTTTCAACTTGTCTTATGTTTCACAAACCAATCAGAGTTTTCTCTCAGATGTTTCAAACCCTTCCTAATTTTGTCCCAGATGTACAACGTACCTTAAATCCTATTCAATCTTGTCCTTTGTTTCACAAACCCTTCTTAATTTTGTCTCGTGTTCGACGTGTCTTAAACCCTTCTATTTTGTTCCACCGTTTGCAAACCCATTAAAATTCTCTCAGATGTGTCAAACCCTTCTCAATTTTGTCCCAGGTGTCCAATGTGTCAAACCATTTTCAGTTTTGTCCTATGTTTAGCAAACCCATCGACATTTTGTCCTAGGTGTCATGTATCCTAAATATTTCTTGTCGTAGGTTTTGTAAACCCATCTGAATTCTGTCTCAGGTGTCTCAAACTCTTGTAATTTTGTCCCAGGTGTCCGATGTGTCTTAAACACTTTTCAATTTTGTCCTGTTACACAAACCCATCAAAATTTTGTCTTAGGTGTCTCTCAATTTTATCGCAGGTGTCTCAAATCTCAAACCTCGGCATGGGCCACCAATGTGGTAAATAATGTGAACGGCCTAGAATAAAGTTTTACAAGATATACGTACAAAAACAGGGCACGAACTACAAAAACTATCAGCTCAAAAAGTGTTGCGCACAATATTTAGTGAGACTGCAACTAAAAATCTGTTACATTTCTTGGATTTTTGAGTCTAACAGTTCCAGCTCTGTGAGATTTTACCTCAAGATGGACTTTGGTGAATGTGGTGTAACGTTACAGCATAAAATATACAAAACATACAGTATAATGCTTTAACTATTAAATGTTAACATTAGTGTCGCAGGATATACTCAGGGAACACTTAAATTTGCAACACGCACTTTTCAAAGTAAAGCTGTATGTTACCACGTATCATCTGACGTCTGCAAAAACACATTAACCCTCATTTAAATTGCCATGGCAACATTTCTGGGGTTGGGAAAATACATTTTAAAAAAGCAAGGAAACAAATGCTATAACTCCCAGAGGACTGATACGTCCCAGAAATGGCACGTCGTGTCATGAGAAACAGGGAATGACATGAGCTAAAAATGGCACAAAAGAGTCCTCGATGGCGCTGCTGCCGCCGCCGCCGATCTCAGGGTTAAAGATTCCCCAGCAAGAGAGAAGAACAAACTCCTAAAAGCTGAATTAGCATTCCTGCCAATCACTGGCTCGACTGGAGAGACACATACAAACCACGAGAGAAGCCCTGATTTAATAACCCCTTCCTTACCAAGGCCCCCCAAACTCTATCAGCATACTGACAGAAATATGAGGTGGAGGCAGGAGGACCGGGGCAGGAGAAGGAGCGAGCGGATCGGGGAGCAGGGATAAAAAGGAGAAGCGGGAAATGAAAAACGGGAAGGAAAGGGTGTGAGCAATAATGGAAAAACGACTAATCTGTTGATTTTATCGCGCTCTGCTTTTCCTGTACAAAATGATGTGCAGCCACGGTTAAAGCTCCAGCTCCAAGTTTCTCCTGTAAGTGTGCAACAGATGAGCGTTTCTTCGTAACTAAATACAGAAGGTAAAGAAGGAAACGATAATCTGACAGAGCAAATGTCTATAACATTTCTGCACAACTCTAAAAGATAACTGTTTGGTATGCACTTGCAAGAGCTTTAGAATAGTTTATAATCACCGTCTATGTGGTTCAGCAGATAGGTTTTTGTATGTCTGTTGGCGAAATGTCTCAAACTATTGAATATTTTTAATGAAACTTTCAGGAAGTAATCATTAGATGATCAAAACCAAAATATTGTTGGAGCCAACTCAATTCAAGATGGCTAATCGACATAAGCCAACACTAAAACTGTAATTCAAAATACAGATGTCGATCGCTTGATTTAATAGCAGCCCTTAAATTTCTGGCCTGAAAGGGGGTGGGCGACGTGCGCGACTTCTGGTAACGCTAGGCCTTTAATATTAAACAGGATTCAACACTCCTAAACAACTGAATCCAGACAAAGCATCGGGCTTATTAGGGAGAAAAATGTCCAAATATTTTCTTTGCTGAAAAATATCTCAGTAATGTCAGCGAAAACATTTTGGGGGTTGGTGGTGGGGGCGGGGGGATAGCCCATGAGAAAAGATTTCTTCAGTGCTCCATGGAGAGAGAGAGAGAGAGAGATGGGAGGGAGGAACAGAGGCAAGGGCGATGATAGGGGTGGAGGCTCGGACTGGGCTGTCAGAAATGCGGACCCATTCCCACGCTGGCCTCCCTGGTTTGGTTCCCTCCCTACTGCTGGCCCACAGGACCTACCCAACCCATCTCCCACCCCCGCTCACTCTGCTGGGCCTGCTCCAAGGATACACAACCTCAGCATCTGCACAACCGCCCGACGTGGAGCCATTTCTGCCTACTAATATCGTTTTGCTGTGGAAGCCATCTTGAACGGAGCGGAGTCAGAACGTTAATCAGTTGTAAATGTCAACACAGAGATTACCTGCTGAAAGGTTCATTGAAATCCATTCACTGAGGAGATATTTTACTAATGTTACAGACACACAAACACACGGGAAGCAACCAGTACCGGAGCGATACGAGACTTCAGACCTTCTCTGGCTGATGTGGTCCATTTTACTTAAAACTACCTTTAAATCCCAATCAGCTTCAATATCTACGTGTTCCTGTCAGAACCAACACAGAACCAGATCGTCCATTCACTCAGGGTGGGTGGGGGCTGTCAGACATGGACTCATTCACGAGGGATGGGTGTCATTTCCTCAGCCCTTCCTGGTCTCCAACACAAAGCACCAGCAGAAAAGAAAGAATGAAGAGGGAGGGGAGGAATAGGATGATGAAGGGAAAAAAAGAGGAAAACAGAAAGGTAGATGGAGGAAAAGAGAAAGAGAACCAGGAAGACGAGAGGGATGGAAGGAAATTTGGTAAATACAAGAAGAACACCATAAAACTCAGATAGAGAGAAAGATGGGAGCAACAGGAAACAGGCGAGGAAATAGTTAAAGGGAAATGACTCAAGAAATCCTCTAAACATGCACATAATCCCATTTTAAACCCCCAAGATTCAGTTAAAAAATACAAACATATCAAATGTTACAATTTAAACTACTTTAATAAAATAAAAGCAAAAAACACAGCAAGAGTTCAGTATTGCTAAAACAAGCGCTGCGCATTTGTAAAACAAAAACATCAGGCTACAACAAGCACCATGCTAGCTTAGCACAGATTAGAAACAGCCAACTTTGGTTAAAAAATACAAAAAAACAACATCATCAACAAATAATCTAGGGTAACTAACTCTAGGAAATGTAGACAGGAAAATTAACTTGACTGGTTAGCACAGAGTTAGGATGTAATCATGTTCAGTATTTAGCTGAGACAGTACCGGTATACCATGTCAGTCTAGCTACTTCAGTTTTTAGCTAGCCTTTTGCTACTTTTAGCCAACTTAATCCATTCTAACAAGGTTGAGTCAGGTCCTCTGGATGGGTTCTTCTTTGTTGAAACATTTCATATTTCATCCAGAAGACTTCTTCAGTCTGAGGAACACATGCAACTTTTGGCTACTTATATTTTAGTTAGCCTTTTGCTAGTTTTTTTAAGCTTTCTGCTAGATTTAGCTACATCTTTCTTGTTTTTCTAGCCTTTGCTACCTTTTTTTCCTAGCATTTATTACTTTAGATTTTAGCTAGTTTTTAGCTAGATGCACTTTGGTAACAGTTCCTGTTTTAAATGTGCTATACAAATAAGTTTGACTTGACTTGGCTTTGGCTAAATTTAATTTTAATCTAGCCATTAGCTAAATTAAACTTTTAGCAAGTCTTTTGCTAAATTTAACTTTTATCTAGAAGATGAATTTAACTTTTAGCTAGCTTTTGGCTAAATTTAACTTTTAGCTAGCTTTTAGCAAAATGTAACTTTTAGCTAGACTGGATACATTTAAATTATAACTAGTCTTTGGATAAATTTAACTTTTAGCTAGTCTTTTGCTACTTGTGTTCTTAGCATGCCTATATTACATTTAACTTTTAGTTAGCCTTTTGTTAAATTTAACTTTTAGCTAGCCTTAGGCAAAAATTAGCTTTTAGCTAGCCGTTGATTAAATTTAACATTTAGCTAGACTTTGGCTAAATCTAACTTTTAACTAGTCTTTGGCTAAATTCAAGTTTTAGCTAGTGTTTGGCTAAATTTAACTTTTAGCTAGCCTTTTGCTAAATTTAACTTTTAGCTAGCCTTTGGCTAAATTGAACTTTTAGCTAGCCTTAGGCAAACATTAGCTTTTAGCTAGACTTTGGTTAAATTTAACATTTAGCTAGACTTTGGCTAAATTTAACTTTTAGCTAGTCTTTGGCTAAATTCAAGTTTTAGTTAGTATTTGGCTAAATTTAACTTCCAGCTAGTCTTTTGCAACTTGTAGTTCTTAGCATGCCTATATTACATTTAACCTTTAGCTAGCCGCTTGCTACACAACTTTTAGCTGGATTTTACTACATTTAGCTTTTCAATTACGGTAGCTGTCTGGTTGACCGACAGATTCATCAGCATCAGAACACCAACATTTACGTGTCTGTGCTCAAACGACTGCAACAGCTAATAGACCTTACCAAACAAACAAACAAAACAAATTGTGATAACACAGCCAAATTTCAACATATCAAGCTGAAAATTTGTGCGGTGGTAGCTGAGTACATTTCCAATCACAAATTCTGTGATGACAGATCTCAAAAGATCTAAGTAAAAATATGGTGTGCAATGCATCGGGTCATATGCATTCCTGAAAGAAACACTAGCATAATTTGATTGCTACTGATAAAACCAAACACATAAAACTCCAAACTGTTCCTGTAACGGTGTAATGGCTTGCGAAGGGTCAAAATCAGGATATAAACTTAATCATAGGGGCACAACTTTAAGAATTGCAACTACTTTTAAAACATATATGAAGTGTGGTCCCAACATTTAGCCAGAACTGATTGCTGAGGTGACCGAAACAAAAAGTTTTTGCTCTCTCTCTCTCTCGAAACATTCTTGTCTGACCATGTTTCAGTGAGGAAAAACAAATTGCAGCGCTGATGAGCAACATCGATTTGGGAATTGAAAAGCTCACGAGAGTATGAGAAAGCTTTTGTGGCTTTATTGAACGAAGCTTAGACTAAAATCGAAGTCCTCCGGACACTCGCGGCTCAGCATAATTTTTTTATAGAACTGCACCTAGAGCTGAAAAGTGGCGGGTGACAAGCATTCCTTCAAGGAATGCTCGGCATTCTGATCTGAAACAGCAACTGAAGGAAACTTTCGAGCACTAACCCCTTTCTTCAAGCACAAACGCTACAAGTTCACGTACACCACACAAACACCCAGTTTCCACATTATTAGACACACCACATGAGACGTAATAAAGTAATCACACACAGAATCACAAACACACACACCAGCGGTGTCCCAGCATGGAGGAAACCACTCATGGAGACTCGGCCAGTAAACACTTATAATAGGCAGGAATTTAACGTTCCTACAGCTGTTTTTATACGGCCTCACATCCCGCGCTCCTCTCAGCTCGTTCGGTTACATTAAAGCCAAGAGGACAACATGAGATTTGGACTCAGAGACGTAAAAATATTGTTAACGTGATACGTAGATGTCATTTTTTTAAACCTGTAACAGGAGCAACGTGTCATCTGCCAAATTAAATCACGACTGCTTAGAACAAACAATTTTGGTTCTTACATCTTTATCACCGTTAAGTACCTAAACATTGAGAAGATGTATAAATAATCCTAGGAACTGAATGGTTATGTCCTCAAATGCTGCAAAGTTTTACTTACTTACAGTGAAGAAATGAAGGTTGAATATCTGAAGAGGTAAGAAATAAAATTTGCTTAGCAGTAAAAAGTTTTGATTGATTGCCGAACATGAAACCATTTACTTCAAGTCATTTGGTCGTTTTTGTTTTTCCGGCCTTTCTTATTAACTGGTTCTCATAAAAATCAAACCGTATTGCTACAACTACTGTACTATTACACAATTAATTAGAAGTGGGCACTTTACACTGAATTTCCAGTGTTTCCCCTACTGTTATCCAAGGAGGGCGCCCCACCCTATCAACAGAACAGAGTGCCCTGCCTAGCAAAAAGACTCCGCCCCCCCATAACTGCCGGCAATGACGTAACGCTAAGTTAGCGGAGTGCAATACAGACGCACTAGTTAAAAAGCTACAGATATAGCGCTCCACTTCTCGCATGCATCACTGCACGCCACCACCACCCCCATTGAGAACTGATGGCACTAAAGTAGAACGCAATGTCTCCATCTACACACCCCATCAACAAAAATCACCAAAAAGATGAGCACCATGCCAAAGCAAGTGACCTCGGGGAAACACTCATTTCTCTTCCAATTCTTCAGAAATTATTTGGTTTCCCCCTGAATTTTTAAACAAGTATTCTTGTCACGACTCGTGTTTGGTCCTTTACTCGTGGAGGGCTAATTAGTACATCACCACAGGCCTGGGGTGGTAGAGTTGCATTAGGGCCTAATAAATCCGGACCAGACTGAGCCGTAGATGTTTTTCAGAGCCTTACCCAGACTCAATAGATTACAGGTAATTAAAGGGCCGAATCCAGAAACAAACAAAAAAATATATTATTATTATTATTTTTTTAATTAAAGAGGAACTTACCCCAAAATTAACTTTTTTTAGCTGATAAACTCCCTAGAATGTGTGTAAAATGTTGTATA
>JARVGS010067444.1:0-10716 GCA_031762315.1 Hypsolebias antenori
ACATGCAAACTCCACCCAGAAAGGCCCCTGGACCGAGATTTGAACCAGGGACCTGCTTGCTGAGAGGCAGCAGCTCTGCCCTTGCGCATAACTCAAGTTTGCTAATTGCATTCATTCCAAAATGACTTCATTAAAAAAAGATATTTAGTGCCTTGTTTTTATGTCTTTCATATTGTAATTGCAAATTGTAACCCCTAATTTGATGTTATGGGTCACACTAATCATTGAACGCATGTATATACAATTACATACTATAATATTTGGAATCCAGGAAAAGTTAAACAAATTTGCACTTCCAAAGTCAAACTTTTATCTGCTATACAGTATACATTGCCAGCTAAACTATAGTGGAGTAATTCAACATCTCACCAGGGTTAAAACTAGTTTCTAACTAACTTAAATTATCATAGAAAATAATGTAAAGTTCTGGATTTTTTAAAAAATGTGGCTTTTTGAACAATGTGTTTTTGTTGTTCATGAACAATAAAAACATAGTTACACTTGCTGATGGTCTGAGGTTGGGTACACTGATTTGTTTTAATCCTGATTTGAGGAGGAAATGTTCTGATTAATACTGCTCTTATTCTGAAAAATCATAGAACCGGAAGCGTTCGAGCTGATGCTGCCTGTTTGAACATAGGCGAGCAAAAATGGCAGAATACCTCGCATCTATTTTCGGGACAGAGAAAGATAAGTGAGTCATTATAGTTTACTTGATGGAAGTATAATGCTTTAATAGATTCTCTTTTAGTTCACCCAAAGCTTAATTTGATTAGCGGAACTCAGTCGTGTTTGGAGACGGAGACATTGCAAGCACAATGGCTTTAGCGATAGCTAGTGCTAACAAGCTAACGAACCTCGACAGTTTTTGCGTTAGGTAACAAGCAGAAGAGGAGATAAATAGATATAAACCATTATTTATTGTTAAGTTAAGGAATACACTCCAACTTGAGTATTGGGTTTACGCAACCCTATTGCTTCTTTTTATCCAGTTGACACATTTCTTTGTACCGCTAGATGGTCAATGCTTGTAGTGACTGGCTCCGTTCCTCATCGGTACACCGGCGCTTGATCAAGCTAAAAGTAACAACGAGGGAGGAGTTTATTCCGCATGCGTCGAAGACTGAGTGCAAGCTCCGCCTACCTGGTTCTGGTCTATGTGTGCCGGCGTATAAATGGCGATTCCCGGTTTTTTCCAATGAACGTCGCGGCCCTTCTCCACCAATTGATCAACCCCTCAGTGTACTGAGAACAAAAATCTGTAGTTTTTCATATCCACAATTAACGTATGAGCGATTTTTTTTTTAAATTAATATAATCACCGACGTTATTTAATGAATGAAAAGACGAAGAAGAAACAATTGTCATTTATCCTCCAGCTGCCCTTAAGCCAAAATGACACACAGCTGAGGCATCGTTGGTCATTTTGACCCAAGGCAGTAGGAGGGTTGAAGCTAAAGCAAGTATGCAGGCTTTGAATTTGACATACAGGCATATGTCTTATATTAGGTTGAAATGACCACATGATGTGACCATCTTAAACCTGCTGAAGTGCTTCTAATGGTTTATAAAATAAATATCTAGTTAATTGTTTGGGCCTGTTTTTGTTTACCTCATCTCATTTTCATTTAATGTTTGTGTGTTTTTCAGAGTCAATTGCTCTTTTTATTTTAAAATTGGTGCCTGTCGACATGGTGACCGCTGCTCCAGATTACACAACAAGCCAACATTTAGCCAGGTAAACTCACAGCCTTGGTTTTTCTTTTAATAATAGTTTTTGCTTAGCATCATGCCCAAATCATAAAATCAAGCTTTGTTTTGTTTTCAACACACTGTGGAATTTTTAGTCTGAATTATCAATAGCTGTGAGATTAATTATAATCCACACAGTTTTTTGCAATGAGAGTATGTTTGCAGTTCAAACAGATTCAGAAATAATCAGAAATAAAGTATGATGTAGTATAAAATGTCACTTTAAAACAAAAATCACAATTAATTGTGTTTTACTGTGGAGATCTTCGATCTTGATGCTTGTCTTAAATTGTCCAATAATAAAACTACTGTGTTTCAGACGATTGCCCTGCTGAACATTTACCGGAACCCTCAGAACAACACTCAGTCTCTGGACGGTCTGACCTGTGAGTGAAAATCCAAAAAGCAGCCCAGATCGCAGTATTTTTTGTGTTAGACACCAGCACTGCTGTAAGTCAGCAGCAAATACGTTTTTAACAGACATTAAATGTCTGAACAATATCTCTGAAATATACATCTTTGAAATGTTGGGTGGTACTTTCTATTGATCTTTAAAGTATTTTTCATATGTAAAAGTGACCAATAATTGTTTTTGCGACAGCTGTTAAACTGTAAATCTTAAACTTGGGAGGGTTAAAAATAAATATTTTCAGTAAACAAAATTGTAAATACAAATAAAAGACAAATTACAAACAGGAAAACTAAAGCTGTACTTGCAATAAATAGTATAAATCTGTTGTTTCGTTTGCCTTTATGCGCTTCATACATTCAGTTTTCATATTGAGCAGCAGCACACAAGCCGTGATATGACCAAAAACTGAACCTGTTAAGTATGAACGCGCAACATCTTACTTTAGTGTAGTGTAGCTGACATTTCACCAAAAACCTGTTGACTGTGGTTTCAGGACAAGTATAATAAATTACAGCACTTCTTTAAAAAAATAGCTTTTTATACTAAAACTTCCATTTTTAAATATTAATACTGTACCACTTGTTAACTGTTGCAGTGTCAGAGCAAAACTTTTCAGAAACATCAGAGATCTTTGACTTGTTTTCAGTTTTTACTTTAGAAGCAAAGTACAAATATCCATCCATCCATTAAGACAAGGAGCTGGGTGCAGGCCCCTGGAGAGTTCCTCTTGGGACCCAAGACCCGCCTCCAGCTCCATCGTCCCCCTCTCCATGTTTGGATCTCCCTCAAAAGTGGCAACTCATGCTAAATAAATCAAGGAAATGTGAATTAAGGTTTATAAATTGTATTAAAATAAAGGCAGGAAAAGGTTACAGTTTACAGCACTGGCTCTGATATGATCATCATCCGGAAGAGAGAGCAGTGCCCTGCGTCATTACTGATTTATAGGGCCTAGGCCCCGCCCTTCGCAGAAGGGAGCTCTTCCTGTCACATGTATGAGGGGGCGTGACTAAGTGTGATCTCAACGGATCTTATGTGGATTGGCGTGTAGGGAAAGATACAAGACAGTGCTTTAAAGCCTTTCTACGTGATATGGCAAGCAAAATAAACTCTATTCCCTGGCAGATATTGAATCCATGGGAGACTCTTTTTAGAGCTGTTGGCCCAGTTTAACCTAGTCAGAACCGGGTCATAATTTCATTATAATCCCGTCTCTGAGCAGATCAACAACCCCAGGGCCAGTCTACATAAATATCTAACAGGAGGAAACCGAAGAAAACCCACACATGCACATAGAGAATATGCAAACTCCACCCAGAAAGCCCCCCCCCCCTCCCCCCACTGGGATTTGAACCAGAGTATGCGTACTGAGATGCGGCAGCTCTACCAACGGGTCCACCAGTACAAATATATCTTTAGAAATAATGTCTGAAAACAAATTCATGAAGGGTTTGTTGTATTATTAAGGAATTGTTAACTGTGTGAAAGGAAAAGTGAGATTTAATTTAAAGCAAATAAAATGTTTAATATGACCATCAAGCCGTAGACAAAGTAAAGTTTGTAAGGCAGGTAGAACCGCTGTCACACATTTTCTGTTTAAAAAAAAAAAAGAGGTTTGATACACGAACAGGTGTCACGTGGAAACACAGATGTGAAAGTGTAAGACAGCACTGAAACTAACCTGGAAGGAAATTTAGAGATTTATAATTTTATTATATGTATAATTCTTTCTTATAACCACCAGGTACCGTCAGTGACATGGAAATGCAGGAGCACTACGATGAATTTTTTGAGGTAACTCATTCACTGCTACTTTTTTTTCTCCCATTATTAAAAAAAGAAAAACAATAGATTTTTTTAAATAAAGACAGAAAGTCATGGTGAAAATTATGCATTAAAAATATATAGTATTAAACAAAGTGCTGAAAGCTGATTTTAAAGTATCAGGAATAACAAATAATAATTACAAAACTCTGAATCCCAGACTTTGGGACATACTCTTTTTTTTTTTTTTTTTTTTTAAGCAACATGGTTGCTCCTATAAACAGCTACACACGTATGCCTCACCTGTTGCGCTTCTTTCCCATCAGGAAGTCTTCACAGAGATGGAAGAAAAGTACGGAGAAGTGGAGGAAATGAACGTCTGCGACAACCTCGGGGACCACCTGGTTGGAAATGTTTACGTGAAGGTGAGGCCTAAACGCCCACGTGTGTTCCCCTTTTTGTACAATTGTGATGATTTTTGTTATTTTGCAAGCCGAGCATTTAGTTTAAAATAATAATTTTTGTCCTCGTCTTTTGTAGTTTCGTAATGAAGAAGATGCTGAGAAGGCTGTGATAGACTTGAATAATCGCTGGTTTAATGGACAGCCCATCCACGCTGAGCTGTCTCCTGTTACAGACTTCAGAGAGGCCTGCTGTCGCCAGTATGAGATGGGGTGAGTGCGACACGAGGTCACAGACAGCCTCTTTGTGTAATGTAGGAAGAAAGAGCTATTTAAACACTTACTAGACTTTTTATAGCAGTTTCCTGCTCATTATACACAATGCAGATCTAATTAAACAAATTTAGTACATAGTTTTTTTTTTATCCCTCACCTGCTGCATTTCGTTCATATTTATAGTTTTAACCGCAGTTTTGAAAACCCTGTGTTTTAGCCATGATTTGGCTTGAGTTGTGTAAGTGCACAGTTTTAACTCCTTACAGGGAATGCACCCGTGGAGGCTTCTGTAACTTCATGCATCTGAAACCCATTTCACGTGAACTGAGGAGAGAGCTGTACGGGCGTCGCAGGAAGGGGTACGAACATCGTCTCAGTAACAGTCAGAAAGGTTTGAGCTGCTGCCCGTGGACTGGTTTCATAGACATGTATTCTTCTTCTCACCTCCAGCCGCCACAGGTCTCGATCCCGATCAAGAGACAGAGACAGAGGCCGAGGGGGCGGCCGCGACCACGACAGGCGTCGTCCCAGAGACAGAGAGCGTTCGGGACGATTCTGAGCTTCAAACCAGGACTTCTGCTCCCCCTTTGTCCGTGTATCCATCACTGTCTTTTTTTAAGTTTCTACACAAGCAGATTTGTTGTAGGATTAACAGAGAGGTGGTCAGTATGAAGCTTTGGCAGTGTTGTTTTAAACTGATTTCTGAAAATAACTTTCAACTCAATAAAATAAATGTTTTCTTAACAAAACTAATTCCTGACTGTTGTTTATGAGCATTGTTCTGGACAAATGGGTTCAAATGAGTGTTTATAGTACTAAATAAAATGTAGTAAAAGGGGAAAAAAACATTATAAAGACACAGTTTAAAATATCTATATAGAGTTTGAAGACCAACACGCCATGAACAGTTTCTTGCTCACTGGTAGCTTCATGTTAAAAAAACATTCAGTTTGTTAAAAGTATGAGAACTGTGTTTTTGTTTCTCATCAGGAGAAAAAAAGTCAACTTCACCACATGATGGTCAACCTAATCTCAAAGGTAAAGCTGTTTCCTCGAGAACAGGAACATTTTGGACAGGAATGATTGAAGCATTTACAATAAATAGAGGTGGCCTTCACTCTTCCCCCTTGTTTCACCACATTTCACACCTTTAAATGTGACTGAAACGCCACACGCTGGTTTTGATGATTAAACTGAGTGACGACTGAGGATGACTGAATGGGTTGTGACCTTTAACGACCCTCCTTAATCAAAACCAAAAAGCTTAAAATGACTTCAAGGAACAAGAATGAAAGTCAACTATGTAGCCTAAGGTTCAAGGTTCCTTGTCATTCACATCACGTGGTACATGAGGTGGAACGAAACTTGTATTCTCAAGGTCCTGGTTATACACAGAAATGGCAAAAATATAAATACTAAAATGAAACGGATACAAGGATCTAAGATACACACTAAACACTAATAATGTTAACTAATAAGGTGTGTTAAACAGCAGCTTGAACATGAGTTGTGAGCAGAAGGGTATGAATACAGCTTATGGATAAGAAATCAACAGCATGAATAAAGTGACATCAATTAAAAGTATTACTGTGGTTTTCCTCGATAGGGATTTATAAGTCTTAACAGCTGCAGAAGCTGTTCCTCAGTCTAGTGGTTCTACACTTAATACTCCTCAACCTCTTTCCTGAGGAGAGCGAGGCAAGAAGTGTGTGTGCTGGGTGAGTGGAGTCCTTCATGATGCAGGTGGCTCTCTTCCCGCATCTGGAGGTGTAGATGTTTGTGATGGTGGGGAGACTGACTGCAACAGACTTCTGGTATATATAAGATATTTTAAAATGGTGCACAAGAATTAAAAAAAAAAAAAACTAATGTTGCTGTGTAATAAAGATAATTACCGAAAGCGCTCCAAACTTTTGATGCTTTTTAAGAGTCTAAAGGTCAATTCCTTAAGCTTATCCATCCATCCATTATTTTCTGCAGACAGGTCCAGACATCTCTTTCCACAGCCACCTCTTCCAGCTCTTCTGGGAGGATTTCAAGGTGTTCCCAGGCCAACTGAGAGAGACGTAGTTTCTCCAGTGTGTCCTGGGTCTTCCCCGGGGTGTCCTCCTAGTCGGATATGCCTGAAACACCTCCCAAGGGAGGTGTCCAGGGAGCATACTTACCAGATTCCCGAACCAACTCAACTGGCTCCTCAATGTGGAGGAGCAGTGGTTGTACTCTTGAGTCTCTCATGGATAACTGAACTCCTCACCCTATCTCTAAGGGAGAGTCCAGCTACTCTGCAGAGGAAACTCATTTCAACCTCCTGTATCCATGAGCTCATTCTTTCGATCACTATAGAGCTCGTGATCATAGTTGAGGGTAGGAACGTAGACCGAGTTTTGCCTTACAGCTCAGCGTCCTTTTCACCATAATGGACTGGCACATTCTGCAATACTGCAGACACTGCACCAATCCATCTGTCAAACTCACGCTCCATTCTTCCCTCACTCGTGAACAAAAACCTGAGATACACACAAGTAATTACCAGGTAACAAAAATGTGTAAGTAGTTATAGCAGTATGAGCTTATCACAGCTTTGCATTATGCATAAAACCTATGCTAGAATGGATTTGCATTCGTTTTTCTAGCTTTGCAGCCTGTATACTCCAAGTAACCAAGCTTCTCCTGTGTCACAGACAGACAGTGAAATAATTACTATTCTCCAGCACTTCATGCAAAAATCATTGCTGAATCTTATGATAAATATTGCAGATGAAAATGAAGTGGTTCTCATCTTGAACAGCTTCAGTTCCACAAACTTGTTTACAGAATCAACACAGCCTCTCATCTCTTGGTATGTAAGACCAGACCACCTATGGCAAATACCTTCAAGCACCCATTTAAACTGTACAAAAGGGTTGTATATTTTGGGTGTTTTGTATACTTGAGTGCCATGCTGCTGTGTGAGCATCGCTGTGCAAACACTGATTTAAAATACTTTAAAAAGCATTTTACAGTAATCGCCAACACCTGACCCTTCCAGACATTACAAAACTTAGTCAATGTAGTAGAACTTTAACACAGCCAACCAAAGTCTTTTTACCAACAGTGTCTAATTCTAAGATTATGTTTTAACATTTGTGTGGATATCTATTAAAAAAAATCCATTTTAGTAAGTTTAACCAGTAGAGTACACATCACATATGTGTCAAACTCAAGGCTCGGGGGCCAAATGTGGCCCTCGTTGACATCTTATCTGGCCCCCATGTTATTTTAAAAGTAAAATATTATCACTTTAATTTTTATTTCAGTAATCTTTGATTATGATGTCAAAAGTGTAACCAAGAACATGAGACCAATCAACTCTTTTTTTTTGAGGAACCTGCAACAAAGAAAAGATGTTGGGTATCTAACTTGAGTTAATGTAGATTCTGAAACCAGTCCTTGGTTTGAAAAAGGTTTTAATTTTGGCCCCATTTTGTATTAGTGAGTTTGACGCCCCTGATGTAACATATACTGAGGGTGAATCACCACAGCTTGATTGACAGCTGTTGACCTTCAGAAGTCTTCTGCAGAAAATAGATCTGCCTTTGTTTTATACATCTATTTACATTTTATGTGCTCGTATCTTCTCTTCTTTACACCAGGACATTTATAATCAGTCAGACCTGATGATTTTTTTCCCCACATCTTTGTTGATGGAATAGTTGGAGCATTTTGCAGGAAAAAAAAGTTTTAGAACAACTGCAAGTTGCAGATGTTTTTTTCTGTGCAGTTTGTCAAACATTTAAAGAGTAAAAGTACGTCAGCTATAGACAATGAAATCTCTTGAAAGAGAGCAACTGTTTGCAGCAGGTTTTAACAATCCTGCGGGGGCAGGGGGTGTGCAGAGCCCCACTTTTCAAAGCAATACAAACTTTTTCATCTTATGTACTGTTTTAAATTGAACCACCTAATTTTAAAGAATGCAAAAATGTGCAATCATCATTCAAACTATGCATGCTAAATTGAAGAGTTTTAAAAGTGGGGGAAACTGGTTCTCCCCCCCAGTTGTCTCTGAGTGGTTTGGTCCTTTTCATAAAGACCCCCACACCCCCCACACAGATTGTGTTGACAAGTCTTTGGCTGTGTGTCAGTGGTGCCAACCCTCCTCCAGTAAGTACCCTCTTTTAAAAACTCCACAGGAAAACAAAACAGCTCAGGATGTTGTTGTTGTTGTTTTTAGATTTAAATCCAACATTTCTTAATGTCGCCAGGATTTGTTCTCTTAATTAATATTAGGTTCAAAATCAGTAAAACTACTAAGACTCTTAATGTATGTCCGTCAACTGAATAAACATTTATAGCATCTTATAAATGTACATTTTCTTACTGGCATTTCTCTATTGTTCTGCAGAACTTTGTTCAAATGATAAAATGTGGATTTTGCACGAATCTCTAGTGCTTTTTTTTAGTTAACTTGCTCTTGATTAGTAGATTCAAAGTTTGTTCTTTGATTCATTGACATAAGTTGTACTTTAATACTATTTAGATAAGAGAAAAGTCATTATAACTTAAAAATACCATCTTAATTATCTTTTTGGTTTGTTTGTTTCTCTCTTGTAATTGTATTTTCAGTCAGAAAAACAGTTTCTGTCCAAATTATTAACTTTGGTTTCAGTTTTTTTCTGGGGCTGATGGGATCAGTTGTTTGCGCAGACCACACACTGAGGAGGAGGAGGGACCGTCTGCTTCTTTAACTCTGAAAGTAATGAACCTGAGGTGAATCCTGTCAGCGATTCCTTCAGCTGAGTGTCCCTCACTGAGAGGAAACTGCCTCTCTCAGCAAAATCAGAAATGCAAAATTTATTTTTATAAATACCAATCTGCACCTGTTCTCACATTCTTTCTTCCCCACCTATATTTAGCCACGTGACGTTTCTCCAGAAATTTGCATTTTCTTTTAGTTTGGAATCAAGGCAGCGTCAAAAACATTTTAAATTTTAGGATTTTTATTATGAAGTTCTCTTTGCACTGTAGATCAGCTTACATTGATTAGTTGATGGCTTGCTGATTGTCTGAAACAATATAAGCTTTTAATTTTCTGAATTGTAGTGATTATTGCTCCAGTGTGTTGCAACATCAGCATCAATGTGAGGCGACAGATCAAGTATCAGAAGTTTTGATGTCAAACAACAATAATCTCTTCCCTTTGTTTTTGTGGAAGGGGAAGAGTTCATATCTTTGATGTGGAGTTCTATAAAAAGGTTATGAACAATCAATATCTTACCTGTTGTAGAGAGAGCTTTGAATGACCACAATGTGGTAAAAACAAGTTTCATTCTGACCTGACTGATGAGAAGCAGCAAGATTCAAAATGCAATGTTGTTTTCTGTATTTTTGCAATGTTGCAATGTTTGCAATGTTGTTTTCTGTATTGTTTTCTAAACAAGAAATGAACAACTCCAATTGTAAAAATTTAATGTCATATTTTCATATTTCTGCTGGAATTATTCGGTAATGTGATACTGGACGTAGAGTAATGGTTCGTAAAACAGTGTTAGCAAGAACTCGTGATATTTTGAGATTGAATTTGTTTTAAAAGAGCATACATCTCTTTTTGTCTTGGCCCTGCTTGAATGAACTGTTAGCTCATCAATCCAGGGACATTTAAACTCCGTCTTCACACTGGGGTTGTTTAAAGAACTTTTGTCAGCAGGTAAGATATTAATTTTTCACATGTTTTCCACAAAACACTGTGACAAATAATTTAAACAATATCATTAAAAAGGCTTCTTGTAATGTCAAAAAATAAGTTAGGAGTTTTAGAAATAGATTAATATTAGTTTCCGGTATTTGTCTTGCATGGACATGATGTTTTGTTACATCTTGCTAAATCTATTTAAAATATAATATATATATACAGGTAGTCCTCGACTTACGTTCGAGTTCCGGTCCTACGCACCGATCGTAACCCGAATTTAACGTAACTCGGAACTCATTACACGTGGCGGTCGTAAGTCCGGATTTTTGTAAGTCGGAAAAAGAATGTAAACGGCGTTTTAAACACTTTTTTTCAACGTAACACAACACCAGCATACATTCTGTACCTTAAACATGTACAGTACTGTATTTCCAAGCAGTTAG
>JARVGS010067453.1:0-10714 GCA_031762315.1 Hypsolebias antenori
AGTCAGAATGTTTTACATGAAAAGTAATTCTAATGCTTCATTTCAGATTGTGTGAAGAATAAGTGTTAGACACTGTTTCATCAAGGACATGTAAAAGTGATTCTTCAGAAGTTGTTTAGTTTAAGACAAGTTTAATCAGTATATCAGAAACTGGCAGTCTTCTGGTCTGTTCTGAATCTGAAACAAAATCTTTCTAACCTAATTCCTCCTATCTCTTCTCTGACTTTCTGTAAACTCTGACATCACATTAAGCTCCTCCCATCTCATGATCTAAGGACCAATGAGAAGGAGCAAATAATTGATGTCAACCTCTCTTTAAAAGTTCCTGACTTCCTGGAACTCTTCAGTTCTTGCTGAGTCTTGCTGGAGAGCTGATGATTTAATCAACTCTCTCTGTCTAGGCTGTTGGCCCGGTCAGGAGCTAAAGACAGAGTCTCTAGCCAGGGCTCACAGAACGTCTTCTGTGACCCACCCAAGCCTTTTAATGGAACTCCAACAAAGGAGTAAATTTGTTTGGAAACAAACCAGAGCTGGTCACTATCTCGCTCCAATGGAAGCGGACACTTGAGTCACTGCAAGGTGAAACTGGACTAACTTCCTCTTCGGATGTCAAGGACAGGTTCCATTCTTGATCGACCGTCGCCAGGTAACGAGTCGTTAATTTTTCTGCCAACGTGGATCTGCGTTTAGCCAAGATCGGTTGGGAAGTGTCATCCTAGTTAAAACTCACTCAGTTAGTTTCCAAGATAACTCTCTTTTCCTCCCTCCTTTGTCTTTTCCTCTCCCTCTTAAACTCTCATGCCAGTAACAATAAGTTAAAAGTACCTTCACTTAAGTTATTCACAAACATATGACAGTCTGTTGCTCCTGAAATGATCGTCAGTTTGTAGAATTACGGGCGCATAATTTTATCTGTTGATGTTCAATTTATAGGAATTTGATCAACCAATCAATGTATCTATGTGATGATGTTATTTTAATGATTCTGTTAAATAAAGGACTGCATTTATCCAATGAGTCAAATATAAATAATGTCTTTTGTCACTATATAATCATCTCGGTCACACAGTAGAATTTGATTAGTCCAAAACAGAAGAAGAACCCGTTTATAAACAATAATATTCTTTAGACTTGAACTTGTCTAGAATAATTCATTGTAGGGTGTGAAATATATGAGCTAAACTGTGCCTTTACCCATACAAGAACGACCAAAACAATGATAGCCTCTTTTGTGGGAGAACACCATACCAACTGAGACGATGGATCCAAGAGTTTAGGTTTGCCATTAACGCTGTTCAGCATGAGACGACTGGAAGATGGCCCGCTGAGCTTACTATTGGTCAACCTCTCAAAGGCCCACTGGAAAGGATCATTGCCCATTCCCCTAGTCCTCAGCAGACACCCTATAAACTACTGGAAAGACGCAAAGAAATGACTGAACAGGTTGAGCGGAAAAACAGGTTGAGTCAGGTCAGACAAGGTAAGTATTATAATGCCTGTAAGAGAAGTGTACAGCTCTTTCCGGGAGACTTAGTTTGGGTATGGTCTCATCCTCTCTCCAAAGCTACTGGTAGATTTTGCTCAAAGCTAGCGCCTCGATGGTCAGGTCCAGCTGTTGTAAGGAAACAGTTAGGGACCATAAAAAAAAAAAAAAAGATACAATAAATGTGGTGAACTTAAAACTGTTAGGGTTTTACTAGGACAGGCTTGAACCCATAATGCAGGCAGGACTCGAGAGGCAGGACGTGAAAAACAATACTTTTAATGAATAAAAGAAAGTGGCTGACGAGGCAGCCAAACTTACAGCACAAGGAGCAGAACTGGAAACAGGCTTGTAACAGGACAAGGACTGTACCCAGCAAAGACGAACCGACAAAAGACAAGATTCTCAGAAGAACTTATATACACAGACGGACGAGACACGGGTGAAGATAATCAGACTAATTAAAGGATAACACTAGGGAGGACAAGGGTGATGATGATTAAACTGATCATGTTACAAGAAGCATAATTAAACTAGGATAAGAGAGCTAATCAAACCAAATCAAACTAGGAGGACAGGAGAACTGATTAACCACTAAACTAAAGCACACGAAGGATAATATAACTAGGAGCACAAGTCAGGACAGCTAATCAAACCAAACATGTTACAGTTTATATCAAACTAGGAGGACAGGAGAACTGATTAAACTAAAACAGAGCGGGAACGGAAAACCAAAACACACTGAATAAGTAAACTATGTTAAAGGATCACTGGAGCAGGGTTGATAAGGATTACAGAGCAGGGGAGATTACAACTAGGGCAGGAGGCAACACAAGGAGAACAGACAAGGAAGGACCACAAGATGGAGCCATGACAGTTCCCGTTTTTAGTTTTCTACATTTCCCTTATAATCTATCTGTTTTGCAACTTTGACATCTTTTTTGATTTGTTAAAAAAAATCTGTATGCCTCTTTTATGATTGTGTGTTGTTGTTGCTGTTGTCATCATTCTTTGTTTGTAGCCAGGTCTCTCTTGTAAATGAGCCCCAAGGCTCAATGGGATTAACCTGCCTAAATAAAGTTTGAATGAATGAATGATCTCTGTATCCAAAACGCTACCAGCTGTGCACTTAAAAAAATAATCAAAAATCATATTTGTTGCTGGCTGTTGAAACCAAAACGGTGATAAATTGTGTTTGAGTGTGTTTATGTTTTATGTTAGTAAAACAATTTGTGAACTGCTGGAGAGATTTTAATGAAACTCTGAGAAAATAATTATTGGATGTATGTGTATAACTGAGAGTTTTGGAATAATTCTGATTGCAGGTGGTCACCCTGTTCAACTGACCATAGGAATCACAAAAACAGCTATAACTCTGTCAGTTTTAGAGATATTGAGTTAAAACCTGTGGTAGTAGCTGAGAGTAATCTTCAAAATGCAATTGTTAAAATTAGCACATTTTGTCAAGTAGCAAAATATCTCTTCAGAAAACACCAAAGTTCATGCTCATTAATCCTGGTACAAAATCCAGCAGTGTTCAGTCAGGTCATGTGAACGCTTTCTTTTGTTGCTTTGACATTTCGTCCTGACTGAACACTGATATCTTCAGAAAGTAAAAATTGAATATCCATCCACAAAAAATTAATTAAGTAAAATTTAAAAAAATTATCGCAGTTCCATACAACCCCATGATAGGAGAAAAACTGCAAAGTAGGAACACCATATTTATTTTAGTACAGGTAGTCCCGACTTACGAACGAGATCCGTTCCTACGCACCATTCGTAACCCGATTTTGACGTAAATCGGAACTCATTATACGTGGCGTTGGTTAATCCGGATTTTTTGCCGTAAGTCGCGAAAATACATGTAAATGTATGCTAATGCTACGCCGCACACCCGTTTATCGACATGACACTGAACACGCGTTCATACTGTTCCATAAACACGCACAGAACTTTATTTACAAACAGTTATCTAACCCATTACATCACACATTCATCTATGAACACATACCTGTACAGTATTTACAACACTATGTACAACAGTACTGTTCAGCACGTCCAATAACTAAAAAAAAACTATTTAAAAAAACAGTGCCGTAGTGTACAGTCCAGGAACTTTAAAAAGGTAGAATCATCACAGAAACAGAAAAGAAAATTCCCTTACCTTGACTGAAGAAACAAGTCACATCCATCACAAACAGGTTACAGGTTGCAACAGTACTGTACATACATGTACTCTACTGGGGAGAGGGTGGTGTGTGGGAAGAGGGAGAGGGTGGTGTGTCCATGGACTCCTGGCTTGCTCCTGGAGGCGCTGTGGAGACCTTACTTAGAAATTTTAACATGCTGCTCTGAACAGCCTCTTGTTTTTTGCCCTCCAGGATCTGCTGGTAGCATGAGAGGGTGTTCATGACCCCTCTGCAAACCCTGGCGAACCTCTCCCCATCAGTGTCCTCAGCCTCAAGGCCATGCCGTCCTGTATGGTCCTTAACGCCTTTGCCAAGCCCTGCCTTGTGAACACGTTTTTTGGAGGGCTTGGCTTGACCTGGTGCTCTTCCTCCTCCTCCACGATGTGCCTCTCCAGCTCCATGAGGTCTTCAGGAGACAACTCGTCTCCTTCCTCGGCCAGCAGCTGGTTCACATCGTCCTCCTCTATGTTTAGGTCCAGTGACCTGCTCATGTCCACCACATTCTGGACAACACTGGCCACTGACTCCTGGGAACTGGGTGAAGCCTGGACAAACTGTGGACACAGCTTCTTCCACACTCCAGTCAAGTTGTTGGACGTCACCCGTTCCCAGGAGTGACCAATGTTGCGCACAGCATCCAGGATGTTGTACTTCTTCCAGAAGTCTTTGAGGGTGACTTCTGGGTCTTTCTCTGTTGCCTCCAGAGCATCCCGGATGACTCTCTGGAGGTAATAGGCCTTGAACGTGCTGATGACCCCCTGGTCCATGGGCTGGATGAGCGAGGTGGTGTTGGGTGGAAGGTACACGACCTTCACATCTGGGTGAAGGTCGGTAAGATGTGCGGGGTGCCCAGGTGCATTGTCCAACACCAGCAGGACTTTAAAGGGAATGCTGTTGGAGTTGCAGAACTGCCTGACATCTGTCACAAAGAGGTTGATGAACCAGTCTTCAAATACAGCCAGTGTGACTCAGACCTTTTTGTTGGAGGTCCAATAGACTGGCAGTGTTTTCTTATCAATATTTTTGAAGGCTCTGGGATTTTCAGACTGATACACCAAGAGAGGTTTCAGTCGACAGTCCCTAGCAGCATTCCCTCCAAACAGCAAGGTCAAACACTCCTTACCAACTTTGTAACCTGCAGCTGTTCTTTTGTCCCTGCTGATGTAGGTGCGGTCAGGTAACTTCTTCCAAAAGAGTCCAGTCTCATCCCCATTGAAGACCTGCTGTGACGTGTACCCTCCATCCCTGATGATCTCAGCCAGTGTTGTTGGGAACGCCTCTGCTGCCTTTACGTCACCGCTGGCGGCCTCACCTGTTCACATGCACACATACATGACACAGTTAAGCTGATGTAACACTGTGATAAAGCTGATGTAACACTGTACTGTACTGTAATAAAAAAAGAGAAATGAAATCAATTAAAAGCAATAAAATAAAAGAAAAAAGATAAATAAAACACATGCTCACCTTGGATTTTGATGTTGTGCAGATTGGCTCTGTCCTTAAAGTGTTGAAACCAACCTTTTGACGCAGTAAAGTCTTCAGCTGCACTGCCCTCCCCCTCACCACTCTGTGTAGAAGGGCCCTCACCCGCCTCATCCCTCCGTGCTTTTAATGTGGTGTAGATCTGCAGTGCTTTTTCTTGAATTACGGACAGGCTCACGGGGACGTGTCTCTGGTTCTGGTCCTCCAACCACAAAATCAACAGTTTCTCCACCTGAACAATGAGACCGCTCCTATTTGGTGATGATCGTTGACGTCATCGGGGCTGAGCCTCTAACATGCTCCAGGATTCTGGCCTTGTCAGCGATTATCGTTCCAACTGTGAAACGCGCTAAACCCAGCTTCTCTCCGATCGCTGTCGGCTTTAATCCCTGATCAGACATTTTTATAATCTCCAACTTTTTCTCCAATGTTATCGCTTTGCGTTGCCTCTTACCTGCCGCCACACTCCCATCCGTAGACTGACTAGGTCTCTTGGGCCACATTTTCAAAGTATTGCTAGCTAGCTCTCACCAATCGCCAATAAAAACACTGTCCTCTTTGTTCGCCAAACCCAACCATGCGGCTAAGCTAGCGCAGTTCCCTCAAATACCTTTAGAATCTGTATCACTCGCCTTTGTCTCTCAGAGTTACAGTACACCTGTACTGTATACATCCGCTGCGGACCCTCCCCCCCTCCCTCCAGCAACAGCGGGAAATTTCCATTGTCTTTGCCAAGTACCAAGTGCGTGCCGTAATGACGCATTTACGCCGTAACTCGATTTCATTGTTTTCAACGGGGGTCGTTCGTAAGTCCGAGTTGCCGCAAGTCGGGGGCGCCGTAACTCGAGGACTACCTGCATATGTGTGAGCAGTTCAAATGGAAATTCCTCCAAACGGGCTCCTCAGTTATACGTGCACTCACACTTTCACACACACAGACACACACACACACACACACAGACAAAGACACACACAGGCAGAGAGAGACACACACAGACAGAGATGCGTTTATTTTTAGAACCAGAGCCTTACTTTAAGCCAAAAAAAGTTCTTGGTCAAAGCTTCACTTTTTGTTGTCGCTTGTAGCTCTCAGTTACATACCTCACTTACTATGAAAGGTCTTGATTTTTATAGTCTGACTTTATCTTTAGTCCTAGACTTTACTTTAACGTTAAAAAAACTCTCACTTTTAGTTTTTGGGATCTTGGCTTGGTTTTTACTAGTATTTACCTTTTCTTTAAAGGACTCTAACCTTTTCACAATAAAGGACTCCAACCTTTTCACAACAAAGGACTCTAACCTTTTCAAAGACAAAACATTATGACAAAATTTTTTTGTCTACTCACTTTGTTGTAGTTGTGTGAAGTCCAGTCGGATTCTGTCAATCTGTTGTTGATGGACCCGATTTGGACCTAAGACGCTGGCCTGACCAGGAAACACCACCTCCCAGGGCTTTGTTCAACCGTGCGCACGGGCTTAGCAGCACATCCTTAGTCGGTCCACCTGCAAACGGGTATGTTGGAAATCTGGGTCTCCACGGCACCACATAACGATAGTTTTTTTTCCCTTTAACCTAAAATAAAATAATTCACACAAGACAACCGAATGAGATTTTTGAACGGCTCTGTGCAAAGAGGGGAAATCCACCACTGACCAGGATCAGGGTGAACTCTCAACTTGCTGGAGTTTGAGACTGTCTTTTATTCAGCAGTAAGTGGGAGTGGAAAACATGACACAGCAGTACAAAACAGGACACAGCAGTTTCATATCAACTTCTGTCATCATAAGATAAGTGCTGGCAGAGCAGTTGGGACATTCTGCTGTTTAGAACAAAAGGTCTTCTCAGATAAATATTTTATACAGTGTTTAGACAGTTCCGCATGACCAATACTCTTTTTGTCAGTATTACACGCACATCATGATAAACAATCAACTTTGAACAAAGAGTGTTTTAAAAATGATAACATTAAAGAAAAACTCTCACAGCGTGCCCCCATGAAAAAAAAAAAAGACCAGCCGCCACTGTTTACCGTAGTCCTAGAAGTTACGTAAAAAATCTCACTTATTAGTTTTAAAGTCTTGGCTCGGTTTTTCACTATAGTATTTTCCTTTTCTCAGTACTTTCCCTTTTTAAAAACAAAATGTTACAATGAACTTTTGTTTACTCACGTCCTCGTGGTTGTGTAAAGTCCCGTCGGATTCCGTCAATCTGCTGTTGATGGACCCGATTCAGACTTTCAGGCTCTGGCCTGGCCAGGAACGATAACCTCCAAGGGCTTTGAATTTGCTGTGCACACGAGCTGTCAGCGTGTCCTAGTCGGACCCCACCAGCAAGCAGGTATGTTGGACATCCGGGACACTCGCACCGAGTAAAGATAGTTTTTTTCCCCTTGAACCTTTAAAGAAATAATTCACACAAGACAACAGAGTGCACCCTGACCATGATCAGAATGAACTCCCACTTGCTGGAGTTTGAGTCCGTCTTTTATTCAGGCAAGTAACAATGAAAACAGAACTCAGCATGGCCAAACACACTAGTTTCATCTCATCACATTTTCTCAGACAATACAGCTGGGTTGAACATTCCGGGTTTATCTGTTCTTGGAAGACTAATGGATTAACCCTTCTGTATTCATCTGCTGCGATCCCGGGCAGGGGTTTCGCGGACCCCACCGCATGAGGGATAAACCTTGTGTATTCGTCTGCTGCGATCCCGGGCGGGGTCTCGCGGACCCCACTGCTCCCGGGCCGATGCACGTTGGCTTGTGTGTGTGCGTGCGTGTGTGCGTGCATGTGCACGCATGCGTGCGTGTGTGTAGCTCTCTGTAACGAACGAGATCGGTCCACCTCGACGGTTCGTTCGACACGCGTCCCTCCCACGCACTTGGGACATAAAAGGAGCGTGGTTTGCCTGCACACGAGCACCACACACTCAAGACAACGCACATGCGTCTTGGCGTCTCTGCTCTGGGGACAGACGCCACAATGGTTTCTGTCTCCTCTTCCTCCTCTTCCCGGCGGTCCACCGCGAACACGTTCGGGAGGAGCCTCGGCGGCGCCGGATAGCTCGCTTGCAAGCGCGAGGCCCAGGCGCTCCAGGAAGATCCTGCGTCTGGCGCGCTTGCCCGCATCCAGTCGGGGCACGTCTCATGCCACAGCACGTAGGCGTTATACGCAGACACGTCCACCATGTTTTGGTGGACCAGGGGCCAGCGCGACATCCTGTGGCGGCAGCTGTAGGTCACTAGCGCCTTGTCCAGGTTGTTGACACCACCCTTGGTCGCATTGTACTCAAACAGCGTGAGCCGCTTGCGGTCGGCACGCTCGCTCACGGCACGCTCGCTCACGGCCGGGCACAGGAGGCGCAGCGCGGTGGTGAGCAGGGCCATGCAGCGGCCGCGTTTGGGCGTGTAGGAGACGAGCGCGGCGGGGACGGGCTCCTCGGTGAAGGCAAAGCGCATGGACAGCGGTTCCCGGCCGTGCACGTCTGTCAGGGCGCGGGGG
The DNA here is from genome assembly GCA_031762315.1 of Hypsolebias antenori. Taxonomy (NCBI): domain Eukaryota; kingdom Metazoa; phylum Chordata; class Actinopteri; order Cyprinodontiformes; family Rivulidae; genus Hypsolebias; species Hypsolebias antenori. Next base: position 8,665 of record JARVGS010067453.1, read on the forward strand.
ACATTGACTCACTTGGTGCACACGGTGCCCAGCACCACGCGCGCTGTCAGGTCCCTCTCGGGCGGCAGCGCCTTGTCGCGCTAGCCCAGGTACACGTGCATCTTCCACGCGTAGCTGGAGTGCGCGTTGCACGCCACCCACAGCTTGAGTTCGTACTTGGCCGGCTTGCCTGGCATTTACTGGCAGAAGGCGCAGCGTCCTGGAAAGAAAGAAAGAAAGAAAGGGAGAAAAAAGAGAGAAAGAGAGAGATAACATCACAATGCTAGTTATGCGTGCGCACGCACACACACGCGCGTGCGCACGCTCACCTTTGAATGGCACCAGGCGCTCGTCAATCGTGACCGAGGTGCCCGTATCATACATGAGCGGCAGCCAAGAGGCCCACGCACCCCACGCCTCTTTGATGGGTGCCAGCTTGCCCTCTCGCACCGCGTCTTGCGGTCGTCGAAGTGCAGCGCTGCTGAGTACGCGCAGAATGCACCAAGCGGCATGATGGCATGGAACACGGCGCGCCCGGTCTCGGGGCACCACAGGCTCTCGCACGCCTCGCTCCACGACTGGTACACACCCACGAGCAGCAGCAGGCCCATGTAGGCCCGGAGGGCCGCGTGACGCATGGGGTGCCAGCCGGCTCATGTCCAGGTTTGTTATGGCCACCACCAGCTCCTCGAGCCGCGCATCGAAGAAGAGAACGAAGGCGGCGCGCACGCTTGCCACCTCATCGTCCTCCCCATCCGTGAGGTGCAGCAGCTCGCGTGCGGACGCCAAGGGGGCCCCGGCCCACTCCGTTAGTCGTCCGTCATTTGGCCGCGCGGGGTGGCCGCGGCGCCAAACGGCTGAGTTGCTCCGCGACGGGACCTGCGGACACACCACTCCGAGGAACGGCACTCGGCGGTGGGGTTGAGCATGCCTTCCCGCCTTCTTCTTCCGACTCGATTCCGCCGCCAGATCGAAATCGCGACAAACCGGTACACTTGTCCTGTTGATCGCAGAAAAAAAAAAGACAAACACGACGTCGCACTCTCGATCCAGCTGTCCCCTACCAAATTCTCCCTGCATGTGCATTGTAAATTGCGCGAAAACCGCAAGAGCGCTCTTGGTTTTGTTGTGGGGTTTGTTTCCCTTTTTTTCTTCACTCTGGCTTTCCCAGCAGCCTACTGGCCTTCTCTCCACCTCGTTATTTTTATGCGTTTTGTTTTATTTTTGTTCGTTTCTTATTTAAAAAAATAAGATAAAATAAAAAGCCAAACCAACCAAAAAAAAAAAAAAACAACAACAGAAAAACAAGAGAAACGAACCCACGCCCCACTCCCCCCCTTGCATCCGAAACTGCTCCGATCGCTCCCCCCCCCCCCCCACCCACCAGAGGCGGGGGGGTCCGTGGGACCCTCATGACACGCACAAGGTTTAATAAGATCTGTAAAACTGTATATTAAGACAACAAACACACGACTCAGTTATTAAATTAATGAAGTGATAAACTTCCAGTCATTCATTTAGCTTTTTCTGAAATCCCATTCTAAATTAATTGTTTTAATATATTTACAATTCATTCATTCATTCAACCTTTATTTAGACAGGCAATATCCACTGAGAGGGAAAAAAGTGCATTTTACAGTTATACAGTATTTTTCCATTGCAAGCTACTGGAATCAGGCGTTCTGCAAAAATACAAGTCATTCTGAGAACAGTCAGAATTAGAACAGAAGATTTGTCTTCAGAAGAAATACAGTAAATATTCAACAAACTGTCCTAGTGTTATCATATTTCAATCAATTGACAAGGATGCAAATACATGCTTTAGTAAATCAAATAAGGTACATTTTAATTTTCCTCAAATATATTTTATGTTCACATCAGCCTCCATAATTCAGTGGTTCCATTTTGCCAAAGGGGTCCAAATGAAATGTGTTTCTCCTCAGTGTATGGATTTGTCTTTTCCTTTGTCATCAGTTATAAAATATTTATAAATATCCTGATGCATGCTCAATAATCCAGGTAGAAAAATCTAAAAAAGCTAAGTTTGGTCCTCTGGACATTCAAAAAACAA
>JARVGS010067514.1:0-10698 GCA_031762315.1 Hypsolebias antenori
GCCTACAGTGTTGAGGGGTCTGCGTCTTTGAGGGGCCTACAGTGTTTAGGGGCCTACAGTATGGAGGGGCCTACAGTGTTGAGCTGTCTGCGTCTTTGAGGGGCCTACAGTGTTGAGGGATCTGCGTCTTTGAGGGGCATACAGTGTTGAGGGGTCTGCGTCTTTGAGGGGCCTACAGTGTTTAGGGGCCTGCAGATTTGAGGGAACTACAGTGTTGAGGGGTCTGCATCTTTGAGGGGTCTACAGTTCTGCAGTGTCTACATCATTGAGGCGCACATTGTTGAGGGGCCTGCAGTGTTGACGGGTCTGCATCTTTAAGGGGCCTACAGTGTTGAGGGGCCTACAGTATTGAGGGGCCTACAGTGTTGAGGCCCCTACATTGCTGAGGGGCCTACAATGTTGAGAGGTCTGCATCTTTGAGGGGCCTACAGTGTTGAGAGGCCTACATTGTTGAGGAGCCTATCATACTGAGATCATGTCATGAGCTGTAAAACATTGTTTTGGTAGAGGGCCTACACGGCCACTTAGCCCTGAGACCCACAAGCAGGCTAAGGGAGCCCTGCCCCTAAACTAACACAGGTAATTTAGAAATCATCTGATTGTTCTAAAAATAAAAAAAGCATCACTCCAAATTATGACAAACCTAAATCAAAGAATTACATTTATACAGGAATATTTTTCTATCAAGCCTGAAAAATTAAAACCAAATAAAATTATTTATTGGTTTACATCAAGCTAAAATCACTCCTTACTTTCCCAAATTGTTCTTATTGTTAGAAACATAACTGATTATAATTCTACAGGCACATCTCATCAGCTCCCAATCCATCTCCTCGTCTGTCTCTGTCAAGAGCCATGAATGTAGCACTTCATTCACTTCATAATGTTGTGATAGTTCAAACAAAAAAAAAATGTATCTCTCACCAGAAAATAGAAGAAAAAAAAATATTGAATGATTCATAGGAAATAAAGATTATTCTAATGATCCCCATGAATAAAATAAAAATATTATTCACACTTGAATTAATCACTGCTTTTATTTCTGAATATTAAAAAAAAACACGTTACATTCAAGCTCTAATGAGTGCAGAGCTCATAATATAATACCCTAAAGTAGAGATGTTTTAAGTTAAATTTTATTGATTTGAATTCAGCGTCTGATATTTCAGCTCTACACTTATACACAACTTGGAAAGACTGCTGGAGAAAGGGCCAACCAGAAACAGGAGGAGGAGGAAACAGTACAGGACCTTTGGTGAAAAAATAATCATCAAATGCATCAAAAACATTTTTATTTTTGCTTTACTTATTTGCTTAAAAACAAGAAAGAAAGTAATTGATCAATTAATTCACTGATTAATTGGAAACACGAGTATTGTAAGAAACTGCAAATGTGTGGGATTATTCTAAAAGGAGAAAATGGTTTCATTTGAAAGATTAAGTATTTTTCAGGGAAATCTCTATGAAGTGGCTTTAAGTGAAAATGAAGATGCACATGAAACTGAACAAGATCACTTTTTTTAAATTTCCATTAACACACAATACTGGTACATATTCCTGCAGCAAGCTGAAAATATAATGTTGTTTGTCTTTCAGCTAACCCTTTCATCAGAGGTCACCCCAGTTATTTTCTGGACCCCCCTGCAATAAGTAAAAATCCATAAAGAAACGACAGTATATTTAGTATTTATATATGTTAAGTCTTTATAAACCCTTCCACACTTTTACTATGTTCTAATCTCTTAAACCTATCATTTTAATAACATACATATATGTAGCTACTAAATTTTACTCAACAGCTCTGCAGAACAGCAGCAGCTCAGATCTGCTCTGACTTGGTTCTGTTTCAGTGGACCTACCCTGCCAGTTCTGGTCAGCTCTCTGGCTCAGGGTAATGACGGTGGGCTCCAGAGAGAAGCTGGACCTAAGGCGGTGCGTCCCTGCTCAGAAGTCCTCGTGGGCTGGCTAGCAACTCTCGGGTTCAAGATGAGTCTGGGGGTCTGGTTCTGCTCCGGGTCTGTTCTAGTTCCCAGTGGGTTCCGTGTGGCTATGTGCATCCGCTTGGTGCCAAAGTCATTGTTTGAATAAGCACCAATCTTTTTTCGATCAGATCAAAACGTTCCTCTAGTAGTATTTCAGCAGAAGGCAACGGGGTTTCTGGGCAGGGCACTGTTGGCTTCTGGGAAATGTAGTTGTTATGAGTAGGGATACAGTATAGGCTTATTGAGAGAAAACAACAAAATGGCAATACATGTCCTATGTACAGTATTTTATTTTTTTGTTAACTTTTAACTGTACAGTATCCAGTACCATCACGCTCACAAGAGTACTATTAAAGTTGACAATCATGTGTCGTGTACAATTTTTTTTCGTGTTCAAGCTTACTTTGAAAAATCGTGAGAGAGTGAGTCAGCAAAAGTTGAACCTATAAGTAGCCAGGGACATCGAATGCCCTCTTCTGATGTTACCTGGGCTCAAACCTTCAGTCCCAGGATCACAAGACCACAACACCAAGTAAACAAAGACTAGATTTAAGTACCTAATCATAACAACATAGACATATTATAAATAAAATGTACTACTGCTGCTGCAAATTTAGATTTTGCTTGAATATAAAACATGGCATCCAACTACACTTGTGCCCTATGAAGACGTCCTTTCTCTTTCCTCCTCTATCTTTATCACTTTCCAGCAGCATTAGTCCAGAGCACCTCTCCAGCATTTGTCAGTTGCACTTGTGTAAAATAATATTGATCGGCTTAATGGGAAAAATGGCTACACTTTCCATTTTGTTGGGAACAGGTTCCTGCTTTTTACTGTGCAATTCAAAAAATGGTAATGGTCAGCAGAAAAATCAGTACCTCATATTAGGATAGGGACACTTAGTTCTGAAAGTTCAAAAGCCAACGTCAGGCATAATAATACAAAAAAAAAAAAAAAAAGCAGAATGGGAGGTGAGGATGGTAGGGAGAAAATCAATCATTCACTTCTACCAGTAACAAGTTGGTGCCACCTGATTAGAGTTTAATTATCTCAAAGTAAGTGGGGACTTGTCATTTAAAGGCCATCCTATTTCTTCAACCGATTGTGACTGATTACGCACTGCAAAGCCACAGTGATCAGTTTTCATTTTCTTGCAGGGATCTTAATCCTCACTTTCAAATTGTATGCACTGCAAAATAAATTAGACCAAGAGATTTTATACTAACATCGTTTTACCACTGATTCAAATTGTGGTGCAATGTTTTTCTCACTAAATTCTTGTAACGACTGATACAGTGAGAATAAGTTGATTCATTTTCATGTTTTTAACCCTAAAAGAGTCCCGTTTACTATAAAAAAGTAAAAACTTCTCAACATAACAATAATGAACCATTTTAAAGAAACAAACAAAAAAAAAAGGATTTCCCCTCATATTTTCTTTGGTTGAAATAAGCATATACCTTATAGGCATGGGAGCCAAGATGATGTAGAGGTAAGGAAGCTGAGCTGGCACCAGAAAGTCACAGGCTCAACTCCCCACAATGCTACATGTCATGGTGTCCTTGAGCAAGACACCCAGTCCCTAACTGCTCCCCAGGTGCCCACATAGCTGCCCACTGATCCACCTGGGTATATCTCACATGTGATGGGTTAAATGCAGAGATCTAACTTCAACAACACATAACACTTTATTTTTCACTTATAAATATTATATTTTCATTATTGTAGCATTTGTATTTATTTATTTATTTTCTGTCAGTGTCTAATCTCAGACAAAATGCATTATATTCGGTTAGGGGTCAGTTGACCAGTGAACCTCTCACCTCAGCACCGCCATATTGCAGTAATACTGATCTCGATAGTTTGAACATTTTAAAGTGGGGTTTTATACAACAGCTCAGAATTGTTTAAAATGTACTTGTTGGAAATACTGTAGCTCTTTGAACAACCTCAGTGAAAAAAGGAAACAAAAAAGTTTAATTCATAATTGGACTAATGTGCTAACTGATAGTCCAAGTAAGGCCAAGACCAACATGTTGTATAAACTACAAAATTGTTTATAGTTCATGTTAGCACAGTTTTTTTTTTATCTTTCCATCATCTGCGATTTTGCATTATATGATTAAGCAAACAGAAGTATTATAATATTTGCCTTTAGAGTTCCCCACGTTCTACCAGAAGTGCTACAGCTATTATGCGTGAGAACATGCATAATATATTATTTTTCAGATTCAGAGTTCCAAATATTTCTCATCATAGATTCCCCAAGATTGTATGTTTTTAATTGGTCTTCATATCTGTTTGCAACTATTTGTACTTTGCAACGGATTGTCAGAACGTGCGCACACAGGCACGCACATGAACCAGCTTAAGATGAAGAACGGTGCCTGTTTGTGTGTGTGTGTCTGTGTGTTAAGAAATGGTATTGTGGAATGTGGAGTCAAGACATAACAGCCACTGTAACGCCCCAGGGAAATCACTCGCTCGTGGCTCTTCAGAAAATGAATGTACATTTTAAATGTAAATCATAAATAACAACACAGACAACTGTGCTATTTGTTTCTCCTCTAATGTGAGTTTGTGGCAGGCATGTTATTACCTCCTGGCCACAGTTCACTACTTTGTTCACTGAAAGAATTTTGATTTAACATTATTATGTGATATCAGAGCATTTTTATTCAGTACAAAATGTTTCCTCTGATCTCACTTAGTTTTATGTGCATATTACGGATGAGAGTTATTCATGTACTGTCAGTGGTATACAAAGCAGGCCCGCTGAGCTTTTATAACAAGCAGATGAATGTCTGCCGCTTGCGTTTTCACGTTGATGGTTCAAGCATCTGAAAAATGACACAAGGGGGAGGGTCAGTGCAGCTCTGGCTGTCACTTTGTCATCAGTTTGAAGCGAGAGTTGTCTCAGATTATTTGAATAATTGTGACAAAAATAGCAGGTGCCAAATAACGGACACATAAAATGTTGGTATTTGGGAGTATTAAAAAAAAAAGCCATGTGCTACAATTTTTCATGACCATTAATTGGAATTTTATGTGATCATTTTAATACAGAAGATTCCTGTAAGCTGCCACAATTTAAGTTTTAAACCCATATGGTGTGGGAGAAATTGTACATGTTGCAAATCTATAAACATTTTCAACACAAACACACTCAATCACACCAGCAGGCAATCCATCTGAAGTTATGAAACTGACAGAACGGTGCTTTGGTGCACTCTGTGAAAAATGTCCACCAGTTGAACCCGGCAGGGTCTGAAGTTATAACACAATTAGAGGGAGGAGAGTCTGGGTGTCAAAATGAGCAAGACAGACCATACAAAGAGACCCATAAAAACCACTGTGCAGTCCAAAATATAAACTCAACAGTGACCGGGTGTTATAAACTAGTTCATCTACCAGTGGAGAACATGGCCGCAGTCTGATCTCAAGTGTTTCTCTGAAAAGGGTCCAGCTCCATCCTCTGAGAGCTCAATGCACTCAGATGTTTTCAAAATGTAATGTCCTGACTGGGGGAAGTGATATTATGATTTTTTTTTAACATTCCTCTTTATTCAAATTACTTTCCTTAAAAATGGATTGTTTATACATCAAATAATAAAAATAAAATAAAATAAAATAAAATGTGTTGTATCTATCCAACAATGTTCAGTGAGGTCATGTGGAAGGTTTATTTTTTGTGCTGAGACATTTCGCCCTCCGTCTGAACAGCTTCATCAGTCTGAAGAAACACCAAACAAAACTGATTCTCCACAAACAGCTTACTCCAAAGTGGAAAAAAAAACTGTTATGATGGTGCTAAGATGGTCTCTGCCCTCTCCTCTGGTGCCCGCCCTCTCCCTCATCGACAGTCTTGTCAAACTGGTTCAAAACACCAAAGTTCATGCTCAATAATGCATGTGTAAAATCCAACATTGTTCAGTCAGGCCATCTGAACGTTTTGTGTGTGTGTGTGTGTGTGCGTGTGCGTGCGTACGTGCATGTGTGTGTGTGTGTGCTGAGACGTTTCACCTTCCATCCAAAGGGCTTCATCAGTAAAACTGATTTGCCACCAAGAGTTTGAACCAGTTTGACAGGACAGTCGATGAGGGAGAGGGCGGGCTCCGGAGGCGAGTGCGTGCCACAGAGGCCATTTTAGTACCAACAAAACTGTTTTTTTTTTCCCTACTTTGGAGTGAGCTGTTTGTGGAGAATCAGTTTTGTTTGGTGTTTCCTCAGACTGGAGAAGCCCTTAGGATGGAGGGCGAAATGTCTCAGCCCAAAAAAGAAACAAGAAACCATCCAAATGACCTGACTGAACATTGTTGGATTTTATACCTGGATTATTGAGCATGGACTTTGTTGCTTTGTATCTAAAGTGTTAAAAAGACCAGATTCTTATCAATCAGTGTGTTACGAACAATGAGCTAACCTAATATCCTATTTTAATTTTAAAAAAGCACAGAGTCATTAATAAAACTCAACAAACATATTCTCCAGCTTGACAGCATTTCACAGCATGTCTTGATTTTTTTTTTTTTTAAGTGAAACAGTTTTAGCTTTGACATTCACTGATCAGTTGCCATGAAAACATCCAAAACTCAACAACACTTTCATTCAGTTCCACACATAAACATATTTGAATATATATTTTTTGATAACTCGCCATAACAAATTAGGGAAACAAATACAAGACAAAAGCAGCAGTATTTTAAAGCAGGCACTTTGACCACAAGGCAACTGAAAACATGTACGGTTTAACAAGTTTCAACACAGTTACATTTAAATAGTCCTTCATAGCTATATTACTTCTATCAAGACTGTTTTTTTCACACAATATACTAGTCTTGTCTTCGATATCACACACACAAACACAAAATATTGTACACACTAATGCACTCCTGTAAACATCTAAGCAAACAATTTGTCTCACTTTACAGTGACAAGGAATAAACATGTACTCCTTGTATGTGCTTTTTCTTCTGAAGCTATGGAAGTATTTACACTGTAAGACTTTCTTTAATATTTTCTGTTTATTTTGACTCATGGACATGGGTGAAACTTCTATACTGCTACATAATATGGTTTGTGTCTCCACTTCACAGTGCAGTCCTTATGAGCACAGCGTTAGCCTGAAAACAAAGGATGTTGGCAGCCGTGTTGCTGTAGTAACTGTCTTTTCTAGGTTTTGCCTGCATCCATCTTCCTCAGCAGGTTCCCATGGTGCTCACGGTAGTGTAACTGAACTTGGACATGGACGCCCCTGTTGCCATAACGTCCTCCTCGTTGTCACGTAGCCCTCGGAGACGGCGATGACGGCACGGTGCGGCACAGCACGAGAACGTGGAAAGCAGAGCTTTGCGGAAGCGCGTGTTCATGAAGCAGTAAATAATTGGGTTGACGCACGCAGAGGTGTAGCTCAGCAGGTGGATGAAAGCAATAGGTGCTCCTGTAAGAGCGCCTGTCGCAGAGGCGTCATCGAAGGCCCGCCAGGTGTTGACGCAGTACAGAGGCATCCAGCAGAGAAAGAACAAGACGACAATGACCACCAGCATTCGAATTACTCGCTTTTTGGCCTCCAACTTGGCTTCCGACGTGTTACTGCGGGGTCTTTCTGCCTTCACTGATCTGGTTGATGTAGCAGACATGGTGGACATCTCTAGTGAGTGTGGCCTTTGGACCACATTAACATAGCAACCGTCTCCATCGTCACTAGCGTTAGACACAGTGGAAGTCAGGCCATTCTTCACATCTACATGAAACAACAGGATGAAAAACAAAATTTGAGTGTTGAATAAAGAAAATATCACTCATGCAGGGAAATATATACTGTGTACCAAAGTTTAAACTAAAATAGCATTCTGAACGTATAGATTGCATTAGTTTCAATAACTGCTTTTCACTTTGATTCAAAGCGATATCCAAACAAACTGTTGTGCCCATACCCTTCAATTTCACCAAAAACTGCTACTTTAACATAAAAATAAACTATAAAAGCTTTAAATGTTTCCATTTGAATGAAAGCGTAAAAAAATTACAAGTTCAAACAATCAATTAGCAAATCTAAATCTCCCAAACTAATACAGATGTCCACAAATGGTACTTTAAGTCAAAATAAAAGTGATGACAGATGTTTTGTTTTTTTTTCCCACTACAGTGTAAAGTTGGATTTTTAAGGTTGTCATAACAAACAGTTTTTAAACAATCCATTAAGATTTCAATGAAAAAAATTAAAGAATAAGGTCTTTATTTTGTTTGACCCTATTTTCTAGCTGGTGGTTTAAAAATCATTTGAGCCTGGATTATTTTATTTTTTTGTCCAGTTGATGGATTTCTTTGATGACACATGCTGCCATTAGTAAGTTGTTATTTTTTCTAAATGACTCATTCTTCTTTAAAGGGCAGCTGAAAAATGAGCAGCAATTCCTACTGAGACATTCTAATCATTCATGAGAAATTGTTACAATTTATGGATAAAAATCATTTATTTTTCTTTCTTACTACTAAAAAAGCACAATGAACACATATTAGGAGCCAAAAAGCAGCAATGCACATATACAATTTGGTACAGCTAAACAATTACAAAAGTCAAACATATTCTCAATTTGCTGAACACTTGTGGTTCTGTTAATATTTATGTTAATTTAATGTAAAATTAGTGGTCTGATAATTTTATATATATATTTTTTATCATTTTTGGAAAAAGAAAAAGCTAAACGTATAAGTACTATGTCTTCAGCTTCCAGCCAATTTCCTATTCTAATTTAGCTCTAGCCACAACTTCTACACTGCTTTTTATGCAAATGTTCCAGTGCCCACAAAAGGTATGCTTCAATAAGCCTGCAGTCATTACAATGATTGTAGTGCAAATAAAAATGACACATGATTAAAAATGAATTTCAAATCATTTGCATTAAGAATGAGAAACACAATGTTAACACCAGCACTAGAGCTTGGCTTTTGGATACTAGTAAAGGTGGTGGCACCAATTAGGGCACAATTTTACTGTAATCAAAACACATTTAGACTCTACTAGGCAATACTGCTTGCTCTAAAACATTTATATGCTTCAAAAAGTTCAAGACAAAACGACTGGACTTAATTTGTAACAAAGACGTTTCGCTTCTCAGTCGAGGAGCTTTCTTAATTCAAAGAACAAAGAGTGTGGGGTTTGCGTTATTAAGATGAGGTAAAATGCATACATACATACATATGCAGACTGACCTGTCACACCTCACAGTATGGGTTTGTTAAGGTCTTATTCACAGATTGGCCACTCTGGTCACATGGATGAAATTTCTGATAGGTGTGAAAATTACTGGGTATTAGGCCTAAAGCTGAATTATAAGTTTTTGAAAGTTGAAATCTGAGACCTCCTCCTCTGTTTAAAGATGGTTTCTCTCATTTTACATAAATAGCTTCCTTCACCCCCTCACATTTATACAGTTTGCTTATAGCAATCCAATGTAGATTTGGATAGATTTCCTATCAGTCAGTGTCGTGTCTGGTATATTGTTTGGTTTTGTTTTTTAAGTGCTGAAACAAAAATAGCAGAGAAACCATTCAAGAATAAGTACTGTGCATGTTTCAAGAAATTATTTTAAAGGACTTTTGTACCCAAAAGTGTGATCTGCATGATTTTGACAAGTTTTCTGATTAAAAATGAAGTACCATTTAACATGAAAAACACTTTTTTCTCCAATGAAGAATGCTTTAAATCATTAGTTGCAATTTTATTTATGAAAGGGCCGGGGCATGTGCTCAGAATTAGGAGAGGATTAGAGCCGCTGTGCAACAACAAAAACTAAAATAAAAATAAAATTAAATAGAAATTCCAGAGTTCTAAAAAAATATCAGAATTGAGAATTTTTTTAATTATTATTTTCACCGTGGCCCTAATTCTTTTCCATACATAGCAAATGTTTTTCAAATTAACCACAGTTTGAACAGTCTTTTCTTCTGAATTTTGTTTAGTGACAGATATAATAATGTCAGTGTCAGACCATAATAATATTAGTGTGATAAGACTGATATTTGAGATGGTTTCTGCCTTCTCTCTTGTTCAAAAAGTACAGTGCTGTGCTGGATGAGGCAAGATTCTACATAAACACTGGACAAAACAAGACATATAAGAATTTAAACAGTTCTGATTGCACAACAACTTCAGCATCAGTATGCTAACATATGTAGCATCCATATTTAATTTGCTGCATCATGTTTTGTTCTGTGCATTCAGATCAACTCAAACCTGTAAACAGTTCCTACTGAACGTTAAAGTTCATACTCAATAATCCAGGTTAAAAAAATCTTACGACGTTAAGTCAGGTCATCTGACTGATCACCATCAAGGTTGGCCCACTATGTGAGTGTTCTGACTGTGGGACTGAGATTGATGTGGCTCCTCGGACTGATGAAGTCCTTTGGATGAAGGGTGAAATGTTTAAAAAAAAATAATCCAGAGGACCTGACTTAACATTGTTGGCGTTCCTGAAGTTGGAGGTTGTAATTCCACGATGATGTGAATGACCATGCAAATAAAAAAATCAGAGCAGAGCACTGAGAGCATAAGACATGCAGTGTGAAATTCGTCTTAAGCCCTATTCACACTGGATTTGTTTTAGGATCTTCTTCTTCTTTCGGCTTTTCGCTTTTCAGGGGTCGCCACAGCGAGTCATCCTCCTCCACCTCACTCTGTCCTCTGCATCCTCTGTCCTCACTCCAACT
>JARVGS010067540.1:0-10688 GCA_031762315.1 Hypsolebias antenori
GTATAAGAACAGCATTAAAACAAAAACAACAGGATACAATATAAAGTCAGCTTACACAGTTTGAAACGCCAGAGAGAGAGAGGGTGAGTGCCAGATAGTCGAAAACAGTTTACTGTGAGTAGTTATCCCGCATACGTTTTGTTTCCTGGTTCCTGTTCCTCTTCTGGGTTCTTGTATCCTCGCCTCCTCTGACCTCCCGGTTCCTCGACGCTTCACCTGTCTGACTTCTCGCCGCCTGCTCTACCCCTCTCGGATTATCGCCTCTTTGATTTTATGGTTTTGACCCTCGCCTGTCTGACTATGTCTCATCGCTTTCTCCTGCTGGACCTGTCGCCCATCGGAATCCTGGCTCAGACCTATCACTCGTCTGATTACTCTACACCTTCTGGATTATGTCACGTTCTCTTCACTGCGGCCGGCTGTCCCCCTTCACTGGAATCAGCCTATCTCGCAGCTGCTCTGTTTGGTTGGAATGACTCCTGCGGAAAAACCCCCCCTTCACTCGTGAGATGGTTAGTGGTTGCTCTTCATTGACTTTTGCATTTCCTTGTTTCATCAGCTTGAACACTAACTGTTCTCTTCCTGCCAACAGACTCGTTCCAGCCTGAAGGTCCTGTGTTCCAGCACCAGAACCAGTCGTCACCCTTTTGTGGGTTATTTCGTTAAAGTTTTTGTTATATCAATCTCCTATTTGTAGTGATTTTGGTCCGGTCTCTGGGGGTTTGTTACAGAACTATCTGGCCTATAATGGACCACTCACTTTCTGCTGACTGGCGCTCTGGTGTCGAAGGGGCCATAGTTAAATTAGAATTGTGCATGGAAGATATAGTTCGTATGTTAAAAGAAATGAAACCTCAATCTCATCAATTGAACTCAGTGACCTCTAGCCCGCCACCTGAACCAACTCGAGAGCCTGTTTAACACCACCAGAACTGTTTTCAGCAGAGCCCAATCAATGCTGCCCTTTCATAACACAATGCAAGATCCATTTTCAGCTACAACCGTCCTGTTTTTCCACCGAGAGGTCTAAAGCGGCTTATGCAATCTCTATCCTTTCTGGTAAAGCCAAGAGGTGGGGTACTGCTGAATAGCAATGGGACTCACCTATCTGTTATGTTTTTCAGTTGTTTGCTAAGGAACTATGTCGTGTCTTCGATCCAGTACTCCCAGAGCGAGAGGCCGCCAGACACCTGTTCTCCATCCAACAAGGTAACTGCAGAGTCACCGATTACATCATTGACTTTCATTCTTTCACTGCAGGAAGCCACTGGAATGAGGAGGCCCTCACTGATGGCTTCTATTGGGGTCTCAATGACAATATTAAAGATGGGTTAGCACTAAAACATTATCCAGAGTCACTCCAGGAATTGGAGGATCTAGCCACTAGAGTGGACCTTCGCTTGGCTGAGCGCTCGAGAGAACGAGGTTCGCACTCATTACCTTTCACCAAGTTTGTGGGCATGGATCATCTCCTGGTCAGTGAGCCGATTCCAGCATCCAGACCCTCAGCATCCAGACCCTCACCTTCTACTGGTGAGGAACCAATGCAGCTGGGCCATAGTCATCTCACACCAGCCGAGCGTGAGAGGCGACGCAGGGGACGCCTCTGTTTTTCCTGCGGTGGATCAGGACATATCATCTCTTCTTGTCCAGTAAAAGGAACTGCTCAGTAAATGCGAGGGGATGTTTACTGAGTAAGACCCAAGGAACTGAACTCTCTTCACCTTTTGCCCTGAAAGCTGATCTCGTCGTCCCGGGTAAGTCACCAACTTCAGTAAAAGTGTTCATTGACTCTGGGGCTGACACTGATTTCATAGACTATGAGTTTGCAGTTGTGGCAGGTATCAGACTGTCTATATCCTCCAAGAGACACTCGGTGGTGGCCTTGGATGGTCACCCCTTAAACACTTCATCTCAATGATTTGAGATGAGCCAGTGACGTTATGCTTGGGAGGTAATCATAAGGAATCTATTAGTTTCCTGGTCATCAATTCCCCCATTCTCCTGTTATCTTGGGCGCTACCTGGCTTCACAGATACAATTCTCATATTGACTGGAGAAGAGGGGAGAAATTAGGCTGGTCGGAGGAGTGTTTATCTTCTTGTTTAATGGACGCTCTCATTTCTAAAGAGTCAGAGAGTCAGAGTCAGAGAATCTTTATTGACATTGCACCAAGGCACAACGGGAATATTTACGCACAGTTGTCCGAAAGATGGACTAGGTGTGTGAAGCTGCAGCTATGAAAAGGGGACAGAACCATGAGGGTAGAAAGTGGTATTACAAAAAAAGATCTTTCACATCTTGTCTATCAGGACACAATCTGAGACATAAAAAAACTACCAGCAAGCACAATTAAAAACAAATTACATATGCATTTGAGGTCTAAGCAGTGAGATTCGTCCATGAGCCTCATTTAGATCAGCTACAGTTTCTGTGATGTTTTTTCAGCCAGCTGCTTTTTGATAAGCGCACACAGAAAGTTCTCCGGGGAGGGGGTTGGGGGGTGCGATAGATGCAGTGGCTGTCCTCGTTACTCATGACCCAGGAGAAATTTGTGCGCCTCATTCAGATGCAGCTACAGTTTCTGTGATGTTTTCAGCCAGCTTTTCTGGTAGCGCTCACATTACCAAGGCTGTTTGGAGCCAGATTAGATAAGCCTTGGTTCTTGTTTTCCTTCAGACAGACAGTTTACTTTTCCTGCAGCCTTGAGTGTCTTTATGGGCGATCCAATCCAATTGTATTAGTTCTCCTCAAATTCCGATAGAACAGTACTCCACAAAGCCAAACAGTAAAGCTCTTCCATCATAAATCCAATTATATAACATCCTTCTCAGACAGGACTGACAGACACATGACCTTATGCATCACGTAACTGCCAGGGTACGTCTGTGACGGGCAGCGTAAGAACTTTGTTAATCAACATGGTATCAGACTTTTGTCCTTTTTTTCTTGGATGTAGCAGGGCTTCAGACTGGAACTAGCCCACAGAGACCCTGGTCCTCGGGGGGTTCTTGTTCAGGTTTATCTTTATTCTACAGTCTGTTCATTTATTTTAGTTTTGAACTCTGCCTCTGCCTGCACTTCCTGCTGTTGAGCAGTTTCATTTTATTAATTTTACTCTCGGTTCACAAAGAGAACTGCTGCATCTCTGGTGTCAGCAGCAACACACAGTCTGAACGTTGCTTCAACCAGATCATGTGGATCAACTAATGATCCAGGAAATTCAGAGTTCATTGAAGTTGTATTTTTTATATTCACTGAGATGGTGTGTGAAACACGCCTGCTGCCGGCACGTTTATTAACTTTGCAGCAGGCCTCATTTTTGTTTCTTGTTTTGATTGACAGTCCTAATAAATCTGGACTTTTCCTGGTACTTCCAGGGCTACCAGTCCTTACGTCAGCTCGTCAAGCTGTCGAAGCTCGAGGTTCCAGAGGAGATCACCAGAGTCATCGAACCCATCAAAGACAACGATGCTGCCATCCGGAACTACGGCATCCATCAGGCGGTGGAGATGTGTCGGGTTCTGTTGGATAGTGGGAAAGTGCCGGGCCTCCATTTCTACACACTGAACCGAGAGGTCGCAACCATAGAGGTTCTCCGACAGCTGGGGCTCTGGATAGAAGATCCCAGGTCAGCCCAAAGACATTTTTTAATAAACAGATTGCAGGCAAGAAGCCTTCAGCCACGACTGACGTGATACGAATCTGGATCTGCAGAAATGTTATTTCTAAACATTTCTATATTTTAATTAGAGCCTCGAAAAGGTTTCTGCAGAGGACTGACAAGAACAAAAAGGAAACTGATGGGAACTAACGATGCAGTCAAGTCACTTCCTGTTGGTAACAAAAAACTGTAGATGGACGTTTTGTTAATTCTTAAGAACATGAGTCGTCAGAAACCGTCCGTCATTGGTTTTAATCCAGAAACATAAAACTGGCACTTGTAGATTTACTTAAAATAACTGCATGCCATGGTTCGCTTCCTGCCTTACCCGTTGAAACCCGTAGTCCAGAGGTCCAAGGCAGGTCAGGCGGTTCTTCTTCGGACATGGTCTTAAGTGTCTGATCTTGTTTGCCTCACCAGACGGCCTCTTCCCTGGGCAGTGAGCGCACATCCCAAACGGAAAGTGGAAGACGTTCGACCGATCTTTTGGGCCTCGAGACCCAAGAGTTACATCTACCGGACCCAGGACTGGGATGAGTTCCCCAACGGCAGATGGTAGGTCTGGTCCAGCGCGCATCAACGTCACGTCAGTCGTGTTTTTGTGAACGTGTCCTGTCGTTGCCTCCAGGGGAAACTCGTCCTCTCCGGCGTTCGGCGAGTTAAACGACTACTACTTGTTCTACCTGAAAAGCAAATCGTCCAAAGAGGCGCTTCTGCAGATGTGGGGCGAAGAACTGAAGAACGAGGAAAGTGTTTTTGACGTTTTCACCTGCTACATCACAGCCCAGCCAAACCGAGAAGGACACAAGGTAAAAACTTCTCGTGGATGCCTGATCGTAAACCGTACGGTACTTTTTCTTACACTGGTTTAAAAACAACAGCTAAAGTTTGGCTCTTTAGTGAAATTCTAATGTGGTCTCACAGCCGTAGCTGTTCGTCTGTGGACAGTTTCTTGTCTGAGCTCTAAAGGGATTACCCTTTAACTGGAAGGTCAAAGTTCACGTCAGCGCACCTCCATACACATCAGGATGACCCTATTGATGTCAAGGTCACAGGTGACCCCTTGGTTAAAACTTTGTCTCAGCTCCAGCTTGACACCCCAGTATCAGAAATGTCCAACCTTCTGTCCCCAAGATCGTCCCCATCTGTCCATCCATAAGACAGTCCACAGGAAGTTGTCCATGATGTCCACAAACATTTAGGACAGAAAATGTCTTCAGACGGTCGTGTTTTGATTAAGACTACTTCCACCAAATAAACCTTGAGTGGTTCTGGTGAGTCCAGTCCTCTGACCATAAGAAGGTTTCTTGAGTTCTTCACCAGGTCCATGTTCTTGAATTAAACTGTTATTGATGTTCTCCATGAATCAATGATCATCTAACTGACCTTTGACCCCACCACCTCCCTGTTTGTACCTAATAAACACACATTCATTGTTAAAGTCTGACACTCGTGACGGGTGCATGGTGGATCGTTGGTGGTCCTCCTGGTCTTCTTTGGCAGGTGATGTGTTTGCCGTGGAACGACGAGCCTCTAGCTCCAGAGACCAACCTTCTGAAGGACGAGTTGGAGAAGGTGAACAGACGAGGCGTCCTCACCATCAACTCTCAGCCCAACATCAATGGTAAACCGTCCGGAGACCCCGTGGTGGGCTGGGGGCCTGCGGGGGGCTATGTCTTCCAGAAGGTGGGGGCTCTTATCTTAGTTTAGTCGTTTCTGGATAAAACAGGTTTTGGAAAGTTAAACAGTTCTTCATCCATCAGGCCTATCTGGAGTTTTTCACCTCCAGTGAAAACGTGACCGCCCTCCTTAAAGTCCTGAAGAAGTACGAGCCCCGCGTGAACTACCATATTGTTAACGTGCACGTAAGTCTGAGTAACGAGGGTCCTGCTGGGCGGGTCTGCGGGTTTGTCTGGTTTGTCTCATTACTTTGTGTTTTAGGGCCAGAACCTGACCAACGCCCCCGAGATGCAGCCCAATGCTGTGACGTGGGGCATTTTTCCCGGCAGGGAGATCGTTCAGCCCACGGTGGTGGACCCGGTCAGCTTCATGTACTGGAAGGTAAGGTCCACCAGACACCAGGTCCACTGGTGTGGGAGTTCAAGTATCTTGTTCCAGAGTGGCTGCTCAACGGATCAGGGCCTCCTCCTCAGTAATGAGGCTGTTGCTTCGGTCGCGCTCATGTTTGTTCACTCCATGTGTCTTCCTGTTGATGCTTTTCTCTTCGTCTCTCCAGAGTTTGTCCTTTTTACAAAAAAACTGTTCTTACAAACACAAACTCGAACCGTTACCACTCAAACTTGACGCCACAGAAAAACGTGCCAACTGGCGTGTGCTAACCAGCGCATGCTAACCGGCGCATGCTAACAGCCAGCCTCTTCCTGTTTGTTCAGGACGAAGCCTTTGCCTTGTGGATCGAGCAGTGGGCCAAACTCTATGAAGATGAGTCGCCGTCACGAATGATCATCAAGTACATCCACGATAACTACTTCCTGGTCAACCTGGTGGACAACGACTTCCCCCTGGAGAGCTGTCTGTGGCGCGTCATCGACGACATGTTCGAGCTGCTCGACGCGCCGCCGGAGACGCTCGGTGGCGAGCCGCTCGGTGGCGAGCCGCTCGGCGACAAGACAGTCCCTGAATAAAGTTTGACATTAAAGGGAAAAAACAAAAAAATCACTTTTAGGAAAGAAACAACTTTATTGGAATCCTTTGTATGTTGTAGAAAAGTGCCTTTAAAAACATATTTAACAGTATTTTTAAAGCTTTTTATTGTTTGTTTGTATTAATGGAAACATTTTATAAAAAAAAATAAGCTGAACTGTTTCATCTGATTCAAATATTCAGATGGAAACTTTCTCTGTCCTCATCGTGGGCGACTTCTTAAAAAGGGTCCGTGCGCCACAAAACAGAGTAAAACTGTAAAATAATATTTTCACTTTAAAACAATATTGGGCCAGACAGGTCAAAGAATGAATGACTGTGGAAACAAAGTGAAAAATTTAAATTTATTGTTGCACTTTGGTTCCACCCCACATGATCTCCTGGAGAAAGTGCCTTTATTTTTCTCCATATTCTTATTTATTTATTTATTTTTGGTGTTCTCACCAACAGTTGTTTCCTAAAAGCATAAAAGTCCCTTTAAAATGTTTGAACTTTGTCAGAATTGATCATGATCATCAGAAATGATCATTTGTCAGAATTATTTGAAAATCTCCAATAAACTCCCGTACACTTAAAATTGACTGTTGAAATCCCATTATAAATGCATTTTTTATCAGATGACACAATAATAATAATAATAACAGTGTTTTCATTTCACCTCAGGTATCAAAATATCAAATAATCTCTTTTTGATTTGAACGTTGGCCCACGTGGTGATGTTCTACGTCTGAGGGACGCTGACTAATCGAGAACCCAGAAGAGGCGCCTGTTTTGTGCTCGGCCGACAAAACGTTGCAGTGTGGACGCAGAGAGCAACAACGTGCGTGTTGTGCACGAGTAAACATCTGGAGCAGCAGAGCCCCATGCATCGGCTACTCTGGGCTCAACTTCAGCTGATTCTTGTTGGCTCGACCCAAAACATGGCGTTCACGTGAAACGGGCCGGGCTGCCACAGGTCAGAGGGCCAACGGTCCATCCAACGTAAAATACTACACGTGCACTGTGCACGTGAAAAGGGAGCTTTGTGTCCGACCACCGACAGTTGAGCATCTTGACCAAACGAGGCTCCATCTTCAGCTCCAAACTAATTCTTAAAGAATGTACAAAAATAATATTTTTTGGGCCGTACTGAGCGTGAAAGGGCTTAAGGTTTTTTTGTGTTTTTTTTTTTTTTTTAGTAAAAGGTGGTTAAAAGTTTAAAAAAAAAAAAAAAAAGTTTTTAAATCTGACAATTTCAGGCTGATGTAGCATTGAAAGATTATTTCATTTTGAAAATAATAAATAATATTTTTATGCAGCTGTGTGAGATGGTCAGTTTCCCCTTCAGGAACTCTAGGGTTAAAGAATTTAAGAACGTTATTTTTTCTGTTCTTTTTTGCACTGAAAGCTAATTTACCATCTATTTAATTTGTTTAAGCTGTAAATATTCAAAAGCTCGAAGTTCACCCAGAATCTTTTTGAAAACTGATTTTAAATGTTGCCATTTGCTAAAACCTAATTTAGAAGAAAAGCTCAAACAAAAAAAAATAATTTTAAGATAATTAAACAAGAAACGACATCAAATGAAGTAAAAGAGCTGATTAATCTGTATTTAATGAATTTGAATGACAAACAAAAACTTTGACTTGGACAAAGAATGAACAAATGATCATATCTATTTTTCCACAGTTATTTATTTTACAGTCTTCTGTCTTTGTGGCGCCAGTTTCACTCTGTAAACCTCAAACTAATTTTGTCTAAATGTGGAACAACAAACGACCTCAGAGCCATTTCAAACACGTCAGTGTTTTTTCTGAACGTGTAATTTATTTAAAACTGTCGTGTTTTTAACCGGAGACTCGCTGAGTTTTGGTCCTGACTGTAACGTGATGAACCTTAGATGTTTCTACATGAATGAGCTGAAAGTTTGAAGGAAGTCCAAATAAAGAAACAAAACTTTCATTTTCTTCATTTATTTAAAACAAGGTTCTGATTTCTGTTTTACGAGTTAAAACTTTGAACTTTTATACATTTAAATTTGTTTATTCGGTTACAAGAAACAAAAGAAATTCATTAAAAAGAAAAACATTGAATGAAAAAGTGCAGAAAGAAGAAACTTCTTATCTGCCCCTTTAAAAAAATATTTAAAAAGAAAACTACAAACTTCTGTATTTAATTTAATTTATGGTTGTTGATCTGAGTCAAACCATGAGCTCTGGATCTTCTGGTCCATCTACGGTCCAACCCTCACCTGTCGTCAGGAGGTCTGGACCAGGACCAACAGAACCAGATCCTGGATCCAAGCAGCTGAAAAGAGATTTCTTTGTAGGGGGTGGAGCTTTAGAGACAGGAGGAGGAGCTCCATCATTTGGGAGGAGCTTGCAGTAGAGCTGCTCCTCTGGATCTAAAGGAGTCGTCTGAGGAGGTTCGTCTGATCAGGAGGTTTTCCAGGCTGGGAAGAGACCCCGGATCAAACCCAGAACTCTGGAGGGACTATAGATCCTCTGGTCTGGTGATGCCTCGGAGTCCTCCAGGAGGACCTGGAGAGACTGAGGAGAGGGAGGTCTGGGTTCCTCCTGGACCTGGTGCCTCCTCAGCAGATGGGCCGTCGTGGCAGAAGAACATATTCACAAATGATGTGAGGAGCAGAAAAAGTCCGGGCCTGGCAGGTGGATGGGCAGAGTGTCTGCAGCTGCGACAGGTGGAGCCAGGAACAGGTGTGAGTGGGCGTGGCCCAAACAAACAAGTACTGACATGAACCTGACGGTTTTAATACTGACCTGGGACTTGATGCGCTTGAGTCATTTTCATTACAAACTGAGCACGAACAGCTTAACAAGATCATAGCTTAGATCTCTGTTAGCAAAATATCTGACCTCAGAACAGACCGAAACGTTCAGGAGTCCTCCCTGGACGTCCATCTGCAGATGACAGAGTTGAATGTTCAGCAGTGGCTCAAGACTCGTAACGTCTGGAGTCGGATCAACAGGAACCGTTGAAAACGTTTTCAGTGGAAACGGTCCGAGAGGGAACATGGAGGACGGAGGCCCAGCCAGGTCAGAGACACGAGGAGCCTCCACCTGCTCCTCCACTGACACTGAAACTGTCATGAAGGACTTTCAGTTTCTGTCGGACTCAAACTCAGCTGAAGTTTGTAAAAGTGATGTCATAAATTCACTGAGCTTTTAACATGTCACTGACACGTGTCTAATGAAGTGTTTAACTGTCGTTTAACATGTCACTGACACGTGTCTAATGAAGTGTTTAACATGTCACTGACACGTGTCTAATGAAGTGTTTAACTGTCATATGACATGTCACTTACGCGTGTCTAATGAAGTACTTGGCTGTCGTTTGACGTGTCACTGACACGTTTCCAATAAAGTCCTTGGCTGTCGTTTGACATGTCACTGACACGTTTCCAATAAAGTCCTTGGCTGTCGTTTGACATGTCACTGACACATTTCCAATAAAGTGCTTGGCTGTCGTTTAAACATGTCCAATGAAGTGTTTAACATGTCACTGACACGTGTCTAATGAAGTGTTTAACTGTCGTTTAACATGTCACTGACACATGTCTAATGAAGTGTTTAAAATGTCACTGACACGTGTCTAATGAAGTGTTTAACTGTTATATGACATCTCACTTACGCGTGTCTAATAAAGTACTTGGCTGTCGTTTGACGTGTCACTGACACGTGTCTAATGAAGTGTTTAACTGTCATATGACATGTCACTTACGCGTGTCTAATAAAGTACTTGGCTGTCGTTTGACATGTCACTGACACGTGTCTAACAAAGTGTTTATCTGTCGTCTAACATGTCACTGAAACGTGTCACATGAAGTGTTTAACTGTCGTTTAATATGTCACTGACACGTGTCTAATGAAATGTTTAACTATCGTTTAACATGTCACTGACACGTGTCTAATGAAGTGCTTAACTGTCGTTTATCATGTCACTGACACGTGTCTAATCAAGTGTTTAACTGTCATATGACATGTCACTTACGCATGTCTAATGAAGTACCATACTTGGCTGTCGTCTGACGTGTCACTGACACGTGTCCAATGAAGTGCTTGGCTGTATGTCACTGACACATGTCCAATGAAGTGCTTGGCTGTCGTTTGACATGTCACTGACACGTGTCCAATGAAATGCTTGGCTGTCGTTTGACATGTCACTGACACGTGTCTAATGAAGTGTTTAACTGCCGTTTAACATGTCACTGACACGTGTCCAATGAAGTGCTTGGCTGTCGTTTGACATGTCACTGACACGTGTCTAATGAAGTGTTTAACTGTTGTTTAACATGTCACTGACACGTGTCTAATGAAGTGTTTAACATGTCACTGACACGTGTCTAATGAAGTGTTTAACA
>JARVGS010067616.1:0-10663 GCA_031762315.1 Hypsolebias antenori
AAATCATTTTTATTTTTAAACTCCTGCTTCGTTTGCCTGCCTGCAAATGGGTCCACCACAACCTCGAGATCGTGACACTTTCGCTGTCCAGATGATACGCCAACTTTAAATAATCACATTTGCTTTAGTAGCCCAGTCATCAGGAAGCTCTTTCTTGCCACCCAGAGCCCTTAACAGCACGTCTTTGGTTCGGCACATCAAAACAAAAAAAGAGGGTCTGTCAGTTGAAAATCCTTCTTTACCTTGCTCAGCTTGAAATGTATAGATAATTATTTTATTGTGATGATGTTAGAGAGGTGTTGTTCATATTGTACGTTTGGAGGGTGATGGGCATTTAAATGTAAGTGCAAAATATATTTCCTTGCTAATTTCTTTCAATTTGTTTTGACAAAACTTCGATCATAGACTAATGATTTCTGAGGAATCTTTTTTTTTAATACCATATCAGTCGCACCAGCACATCTTCAGGAAGCTGAGTTGGTAGACTTGGGGTTTGGACCATTCATAACCAAGGCTGAGGTTGCCAAGGTTGTTAAAAAGCTCCAGAGTGGCAGGGCTCAGGGGGTGGTTGAGATCTACGCTGAATTTTTCAAAGCTCTGAATGTTGCGGGGTTGTCTTGGTTGACATGCTTTGCAACATTGCTTGGAACTCGAGGGCAGTGCTACTGGATTGGGACACTGAGGTATTGTGGCATGCCTCTTCAGAATGGGGGACCAGAGGGTGTGTTCCATTTACAGGGGCATCACTGCCCTTAGCCTCCCTGGAGTACTGGAGAAGCAACTCTGATGGTCATACCTCAGAATCAGGAGGGACAGTGCAGATTCCATCCTAATTGTAGAACACTGGAGCAGCTCTTTACCCTCACTAGAGTCCTTGATGGGTCATGGGAGTTTGCCCAACCAGTCAACATATGTTTTGTAGACTTGGAGAAGGCTTTCAACCATGTTTCTTGAGGTATACTGTGGGGGGTGCTTCGTGAATATGAGACTGGTGCCTGTAGCTGTGGGTTGTCAAGTCCCTATACAGTAGAAGTAGTGCAAGATTTATTGTGAGAGTTTGGTTCACATTGCTGACCATAAGTCGAACCCCTCCCGTGTGAGAGTTGGACTCCACCAGGGCTTCCTGTTCTCTTCATAAATATTATGCAAAAAAAATTCTGGGTGCAGTCAGGGGACAGAGGGAGTTTTATTCAGTGGTCTCAGGATTCATCTGCTATTTGCAGATGATGTGGTTCTGTTGGCGTCATGGTGCTGCGGTCTTCAGCTCTCACTGGAGCCACAGTCGAGTATGAAGGAACTGGGATGAAGATTATCACCTCCAAATCTGAGGCCATGGTCCTCAGTTGGAAAAGAACAGATTTCCCTCTCTAAGTTTGAGGTTCTGCCTAAAGTGGAGGAGTTCAAGTATCTTGGGGTTTTGTTCACGAGTGAAGGAAGACTGGAGTGTGAGATTGTCAGACAGATTGTTACAGCTTCTGTAATGTGAAGTTGTATATTCTGAGTGAACTTATGCAAAACTTATCTGCAACATACCTGTAATTTATACCGGTACCAACTTATCTGCAAGACTGCAACACGTTGTTGCACGCTGAAAATTTTGTACATGGACAAAATTATTATCTGGCCAACGTATGTCAGCCAGCTGGTAATTTATTCAATACTTACACCTACCTTATGCATCTTGCACCAGCGTGTTTGCCTGGACAAGGTTTAGGACACACTGGAGAGAATGTGTCCCTTGGCCTGTAAACACCTTGGAGTACTCGCAGAATAGCTAGACGTAGACGAGGTGGGTGGAGAAAGAGATTTCTGGACCTTCCTGCTGCTGCCTCAACCCAACTCCAGAAGAAGCAGCGCATAATTGATGGATAGAGGTAATTATTTAGCAACAAAAATAAAATAAATTAAAAAATGGCACCACTTATGTTACACTGTAAGGCAAATTGTCAAATGTAAAAGGGAAACAACAGCTTTGAAACCATACCTATTAACAAAATAACAACATATTTTTTATTACCTAAAGGGTTTTATTAAATCTCTCAAAGCAAATCAGCTATTGAATGTATCTTTTCTTTTGATTTTTTTTTTGGGTGTGTGTGTCCTTGTTTATGCTACTTTGTAAGGCCAATTTTTCCAACTTATACTATATTGTGAGGACCAACTGCTCCTTATGGGGCCCAAAGCCCGGACCCTATAAAAAGAAGTTCCGTTGGTGGGTTAGGGGTTAGGTTTAGTACTAAGGTGTGAATTGAGGATGTGTTAGGTTTAGGGTTGGGTATAGACTGGTAATGGTTAGGTCTAGGGTAAAGCTTAGGGTTAGACTATAGAAACGAATGAAAAATGAATGCAAGTCAATGCAAAGGCCCCATAAAGATAGCTAAACAAACCTGTGTGTGTGTGTGTGTCCTTGTTTATGCTATTTTGTAAGGCCCATTTTTCCAACCTATACTACACTGTGAGGACCAACTGCTCCTTATGGGGCCCAAAGCCCGACCCCATAAGAAGAAGTTCCGTTGGTGGGTTAGGTTTAGGACTAAGGTGTGAATTGAGGATGTGTTAGGTTTAGCGTTAAGTACTGGTAATGGTTAGGTTTAGGGTGAAGGTCAGGGTTAGGTTATAGAAACAAACAATAAAAAAAGGAATGGAAAAAAGGAATGGAAATCAAAGGCCCCATAAAGATAGCAAAACAAACCTGTGGAGCAAATCCTTTCAAGTTGGCTGAAATAGCTAATCAACCTGAGCAAAAGCTAAAATGGCTGTGATTAAAATGTTTACTAAATGTTGGTAGATAATTTATTTTAACTTCTCTAAGGGATACACATCATTCATTCATTCATTCATTCATTCATTCATTCATTCATTCATTCATTCATTCATTTACCAATTTTGCTGTGCATGTTACCGAGGAGATGGTGTCCATTTATCGTGGTCATTGGGCAAAAGATGGGACACACATTCAGCTGTTCGAAAATCCATCACATTTCAAAATAATTTATAATTTGTCAGATATTTCCATCAATAAATCCAACCATCCTTAAAATATTTCATATCATCTGCCACTTTGCATACTAGTGTTTTAAAGAAAGTTCTCAGGCAATCAGTTAGTAAACACAGTCAGAGCATGTGAAGGGATGAGTTTCAGCTACTATCATGCCATGTTTTAGCTCAAACTGTGTAAAAACCCATTGAGTTAGACATGGACGGATGGACGGATGGATGGATGGACAGTAGGTAGGTCTACTAACTAGCTAAGTTCTTGAAGTAGAATGTCAAGGGAAAATTGGCATGCAGAGCTGCTCATTACCAAATATGGAAGGGTCTATTGGACAGTAGCAGATAAGCTCTTGCTTGTACGTTAGAGAATGTTGTTGAAGGAAATGTACCGGTACATGTGTGAGCCAAGGTTCGGAGCAGGGACTGTACATCATCAGAGTCAGCTTGACCCAGAAAATTCCATGTATGGATATGTAACTTGAGTTGAAGAACAGAAAAATAACTTGATTTTATAAAGCACGAAGTAGGTATAAAATAACCAGAAAGTTGTATGAAGTTGTTTTTATGTTTTTTGAAAAGTTTATTTTTTTTTATTTTTTTTTTTTATGTTTTTTGAAAAGTTTCAAAACTGTTCAGGTCCGCGTCCTTTGCTTCAATAAAGCAATAATTTGTTGTCCCATCAGAATCAGTGTTTTATACAGTATTGCTTGATGGTTACGTGCTAAATGAAAGAAATATGCTACTTCTTTCCAAGCAATTTTTGGCAACACTTTACAATAAGGTACACAAAATTTCCCCGTAAGAACTGGTTAACCACTCATTAGCTCCTGATTCGTGCCTCTTTGGTTTCCTTGGTAAATACCCATTAGTTTTTTAACTACTAGGGAATAAATCAAGAACAAATCAGAAGCTAATGGGTCGTTAACAAGTACTTACTGGGGAACACACAGCCAAGCCATAATAGGGGACTACTGGTTAGTTACCAAAGAAAAAGAGGAGAAATTATCCATGTGGGTTCTGAATAAACCCTGCACCAGTGAGGTCACAGCTCGTAATGGTCAAAACCCTGTATCCTAATGATTACTGTTTTTATTTGATTCTTACCACTGATTAGCAATTTCATAATCTTGTATTGCTATCAACTGAACTATGTCTGACTATCACATACTGAGTACCAAATCATTGCCTGGCTATTATTTTGTTGGTAATGGTAACACTTAAAAATAAGGTACATAAAATTCCCAGTAAGTACTGTTTAACTACTCATTAGCTCCTGATTTGTTCCTCTTTGGTTTCCTTGGTAACTACCCATTAGTTTTCTATTAGTTCTGGTTCACTTAAGGTAAGTAACCAGTAGTTCCCTTAATAAGGCTTGGCTGTGTGTTCCCCAGTAAGTACTGGTTAACCACCCATTAGTTCCCGATTTGTTCTTGATTCGTTCCTGAGGCGTTCCCTAGTAGTTCCCTAGTAGTTCATTAAATTTGATGTACCTTATTGTAAAGTGGTACATTTTTTTCCTTGAGTTTGATGGAGGGCAAACCTTGTGAAATTAATGTTTTATCCCAGTTTGACCCTGATTGCTGCTAGTGGACCAACTTCCAAGAAAACCTTTGGCCTCAACCACTTCCCCTCACCTTCTGTCAAGTGGGCATTCCAAAACAGATTAGCTGGAAATATTCCCTGCTCTTTGGAGGATAATCCTTCAAACAAGGGTGCCCCGCTCTCATATTAAGAATGATTTAAGTACAGTGAATTCCGGTTAGGTCAAGTCTCTGCTTTTATCTCGTAATGTGGAGTCCGTCTAATTAGAGGAGAAGACATTTTAATTTTGTAACCCCTCCTAATTACTTAAATCAAGCTTAAAGTCGTCAGGTGGATTTGAAACATAAATTCAGTTCACAGAAACCCTGCAGCTCAGTGTACTTGATAGAAAGCAGCATCTGTAGATTGAAGGGCGTCTGGGGTTGAAAATGTTTTCCTACAACTCACAAGGTTTTGTTAGTCGGATTACCCAAAAAGTGTGGGTGCAAATGAACTTACCTATTCCTGAGGTCATACTGAAAGATTGTGACTCACATATTTATCCTGCGTAGTTTGATTTAAAAGTACACGAGAGGCCATTATTTAGGGCCGTTGCTGCTCCTAAGATAACAACAGCCTATAACAAAATTCTGTTTCTCTTCATCATCAGCGTGCATTGAAAATACACACTGATGATAATAACAGGAATCACAAAAGTGTGCACAGAATGCACCGTTGTGATTCTATTTCACTTTATTACTCTTATTCTTTTTATGTGCACTGAAAATTCACAACAACAATAAATACAATAATTATAAAAATGATAATGACAAAAATAAAAGAGAAAATGATTTATGACAGTTTGCATAGAGTGCACAATTGTGATTCTATTTTTCATTACTATTATTATTGTTAATGGGTGGCACAGTGGCTCAGCTGGTAGAGCTGTTGCATATCAGTGAGGTTGCTGGATCCAATCCCGGTCCAGGGGCCTTTCTGGGTGGAGCTTGTATGTTCTCTCCGTGCATGTGTGGGTTTTCTCCGGGTACTCCGGTTTCCTCCCACACACCAAAACATACATGTTAGACTGATTGGTAACTCTAAATTGTCCCTAGGTGTGATTGAGAGAGTGAAGGGTTGTTTGTCTCGTTTACATGTGTCCCTGTGATGGACTGGAGACCTGTCCAGGGTGTCCCCGCCTCTTACACAGTGATGGTTGGACATGGGCACCAGTGACCCCTGCGACCCAAAAGGAAGAAGCGGGTAAAGATAATGGATGCATGGATGAATGTATTATTATTATTACAAAGTATTATTATTATTATTATTGTTACTTTATTATTATTATTATTCCATTGACTTTTGCAACTAAACCAGTTCTGCATTCTTTTTACTAAAGCCATAATAATTTCCAATTGTAAAGCTCATTTAAGGTGATGCTGGGTGATTTTTGGTGCTTGTGCTATGTATGTTTTTTGAACTGTTAAACTTTAATTAAGCTTAAAACTGCACAGAGCTGTAATGGGATGTGTCAGCAGCTTTGCTATAGTAAAACACTGCCCCCATACTAACACAGCTTAAAGAGCAGCAAAGTTTAGTAACGGATTCATCAGGTCACAGTGATCCAGTGATTACATTATCGATGTGCATTTTAACATAGATAATATATTTGTATTATAAATACAATAAAAAAACTTATTTATACATATATAAGATAGAAGTTTAAGCCTTATACAAATGAAAGTGAGTCCAAACCCACACTTTATATCCTGTAATGACATATTTCCACAGCATGGTCTGTGTGGGGGGGATTGGGGGGGTTGTAATTCAATATTGCTTTTTTTTTTTTTTTTTGATACTAATACGTTATTCAGATATCTTGGTGCCATTTTTAAACTGAAAGTAATAAAAATTCCAAATATATATATATATATATATGTATATATAATAATTTGACTTTTAGATAATATTCTTGAAATAATGATTTTCTCAATAAAATAAAAAAAAAACAACATTAGCAAATATATATATATTTTTTTTACTTACCTAAATGATTATTTAACAAGATATTTTATGTTCATTCATGGTTATAGCATAAGTTGATCAGAGCTTTTTTTAAGTCTGGGTGTCCTCAGTCGTCGCTTCACTGCACTGGCCAGTTTTTGAGTTAAAGTGAAAAAGACAGCATGGGGGATTTTAATTGTTTTACAATTCGGTGGTGGTGTTTCAAAGCACAGTCTTTCAGCAACGTGGGTGGCACTAATGTCTTGTCACTGGCTCTGCACTTGTCAGCGTCTTTGCTCACTCTGAGGATAATTTGGTTTTATCTAAGGTGAGGTGAGGCAACAGCACGCTGATTCATCAAACTGTAACTGCTTCTGTCACTAGATGTTCAAGCTTTTCTGACCGTCTTACTGTTTTCTCAGCTTTGCAGAGGCCACTTTGTTGGCTTGGATCTCCCAACTTCCTCATATGAAATCTTGAGTTTCTTGTAAACAGAAAATAAGCAGTCTAAAGGAAAAAAGTTCCTCTTTCACACCCTGGTCCATGTCAGTACACAACACCCCTTGTCGTCCGTTATGTGTAGTCTAAGTGCTTTGGCATTAAATCTTTTTTGTGCGCTAAATAAACCAGTTTCTGGTTGGAATTACACACAGCTTGGTGTGAGGTCCTTTCCCCCCAGTTTGGGGCCTGGATTCTTTTATCTCAAATGTTTTCTATTTCTGCTTTTGTACGACACTTTTGACCACTTTGAAAAAGAAGACACCGGGTTTTTTTGTGTGTGTTGTTGTTGGGTATTTTTTTTATTATCATTTTTTTGTTTTTTGTTCATGTGTTTCTGGGGGTGAGGTTGGGAATTTTTTCTTTTTTTTTCCGGTATTGTGGTGAGTTTTATTCTAAGAGGCTGCATTTTCCCTTGATTTCGCTCTTTGTTCTTTGTAAGTAGTTCCAGGTCCAGGTTTCTCCCCACACCCCACCCGACGACTGCCTTTTTTTTTTTTTTTTTCAGACACACACATATGCACACACGTATGCAACACACATAGTCATGGGTGTGTTGCTTGGATGCCTTCTCACATGTGTATGTAGTGCCAGAGGGCTGCATGTGTGAACGTATGAGCATGGGGTTGAGGCGGGGGCTCAATGTGACACCTGCTGTTGGGATTAATAGGGTCAGTGGCAGGGCCCTCAACAGGCAGCAGCTGCTTGTTCCCACTACAAAACCGACTCCCTCGGCTCATCAAAGGACTACAACTGAAGACTCAACACATGTTGCCCTCTACCATCATCTCCTATCATAACATTTTCCAGCAAAGTAACCCTCCTTCTCCTGAGGTCACAGGCATTATTGTTGGGAAGGAAATTTAAAATGGACTTAAGAAAAATACTTAAAAAAAAACTAACTTCAATTTGCACTCGTGCTCACAAAATGCAGGAAATCCAGACAGCTGTTGACAGACAGGATTCTTGGTATTCCGTTGGTCTGACCTGTCTGTGCTCTCTCGCTGTGTGGTAGTCTGCCCTGCACGTGACTTAGGTCTGAAAACTTCCCCTGTAGTAGCAGCACAACAGAAGGAGAGAGATGAGGACAAAAAAAAAAAGGTATGAAAACATCATTTTATTTTTTAGGCTTCCCCTCCCACTTCTCAGTGCATCACATCTGTTTCATAGTGCATTGTAGATTTCTATTGGAAACCAACAAAAAAATGACCTTTATTAGAACTCCCGCTGTTTCTTTCCTGATGGACCACCAGAGGTCAGCCTTTTGTTGACCAATTCTCAGGTCAGGGTTCGCACAAAACTGCAAATTTTATTTCAACACATAAACATTGAACAGAAAAATGTCATCCCTTACCAGTCATTAGAAATGGAGTATGGTGCTGTGCTTCCACGACACTGGAAAACATCCGGTTTTTCATTTCAGCTCAAAATCCAGGAGAAATACTTGGTACATCCTTTATTTTAATGAGTATTATGTGTTATTACCACACCAACGGTGTGGGGAAAGTTCTCAATATCAACCTGTCTGCAAAGAAAAAAATAATATTTAATCTGAAATACACAATATTACAACTTAACTGGACTGTTGACAGTTCTTCTCTGGAATCTCCTAAACTGATGTTTAACATTTCCAGTTCTCCTTTATTAGTACAATGATGGTTCTGAAAAGTTGTTCTAAAGTGAAGGGCCTGTATGGACTTAATCCTTTTGGAGCATTTGTTGTTAAAGTGCACGGCAACCTTGGACTGTGAGGCCCTGCTTGGTTTATAGGTGTGTCTTTTGGCAAATAATTAGTCTAAACACTGGCAAGTTTCAGGTCTCTCTTGTAAATGAGTCCCAGGGCTCAATGGGATTGATGTGTATAAATAAAGGTTGAATGAAATAAGTGTAGGAACGACCATGTTGATGCTCCGAGTATGGTGACTCGATTAAGAACACATTTTTATTGGTGACGAAGAAAATTGAGAAGAGATTATAAATGTATCCTGATCATGTAAAGACCATTTCATTGTTGTGACTGAATGCACCTGTTTGTGGGCGGTTCATGATAATTATCTGAAATGGGTTGTGTTTAGGGCCAATGTGTAGCCCACAAGGCATATAGCTTTTTGACCGCATGCACTTATGCATGTAAGGAATAATGTTAGAAATAAACATGATAAATGGAGATATATATAAACTTAAAGGTACAAAAGAAAGCGAGTCTGGGACTCTCAACGGTGAGTCAAAACCCTTTACAGGGAATCACTTACATTACTGTACTTTTCAAAACTAAGGTAAAAATATTTATTGTATTTTTTGCTGCAACTGCAAAACTCTGGGCTTGATAACAAATTGCAAATGCAAGACAGGAACTAATTCCCATACGTTTCATTCTCAGATATTCACGTAAGGATTTGCTACACAACTTTGAAGAGTGATGAGTGTTTGTAACCAAACACTAAACTCGTAGGTGATAAATTATATAATCTACAAGTGATATCACAGATATCAAATGTCACAGATATTTATGTGATAAATTCAAGAAATGTTGCTTGTCATTTAATTCGACCCCAATCATTGACACCCCCACTAGACCTAACAAGTGTTGTTCTGAAAAATCTTCCATCTTAGACCTCTTTTTAACAAATATGCCTCATAAATTCCCTGGTTTGGGTGTTTTTGCTGATGATATGAGCGACCGTTGCGTTATTGGGATTATTAGATACGTTAAACTACCTCACTCTAAACCCAGATTAAATCGAAAAAGGGATTTGAAATGTTTCAGTGAACAGACTTTCCTTTGAGACTTGTCTCATTTCGATTGGCATCGCATTTTATTAACTGGCGATGTGAACACCGTTTGGAATTATTTAAAAAAATGTTTAATCTATTTTGTAAACAAACATGCTCCTTTTTGCCAGTTCAAAATAAAAGGACAAGAAAGACTCCTTCGCTAGCTGACCTCCTGCACAGGAGAGATCAGCTTTGGGCTGCAGCCAGAAAATCTGGTTCAGACACTGACTGGTTGCTATTTCGACAACAACATAAAAAATGTACAACTTTCATCAAAGCCATAACACGTAACTGTTTCTTATCTCAGACCTCCAAAAATCTAAATGATCCTAAACTATCTCTAACTATATCACAGACCAGAGGCAATGCGTTCAACATAATGGTACTTCTTCCAGTTATTTAAGTCAACTATGGTGTACTGCAGGGCTCCGTCTTAGGACTTGTCCTCTTTACAATCTACATAATAAATGTGGGTCAGAGCATCCCTGATGCATCCTCACATTTCTATGCTGATGATACAGTTGTTTATTGTCGAGTTAAAACAGTTGCTAAGTTTTTCAGCTTTTGCAATCTGCTTTTGACATCATCCAGTCAGATTTTTTCCGTCTCAAACTTGTCCTATATGTCGACAAAACCAAATGGATGCTGTTTTCAAACAGGAAGCCATGTCCCAACCATTCTTCCTCTGATTTTATCCTCAAATGGTGTCCCTATTGAGTTTGTCGATTCCTACAAATATTTGGGTATCTTGGTTGATTCACATCTCTCTTTTAAACTCCACGCGGAAAACTTGGTAAAGAAACTGAAAGTTAAACTGGGTTTCTTTTTCAGAAACAGATCCTGTCTAACTCTGAATGCTAGGAAACACCTT
>JARVGS010067619.1:0-19598 GCA_031762315.1 Hypsolebias antenori
CCAGGTCTCTCTTGTAAATGAGTCCTCGAGGCTCAATGAGATTAACCTGCCTAAATAAAGGTTGAATGAATGAACGTAACCAACCGCTCACTGTGACGTATCTTGCGATTACATTATGCTTCCACCAGGAGGCGCTGCGGGGTTTTCAGACTGTCGTTCCTGCAGCGGTGGCGGAAGTGGACTGGAGCCGCATCGTAAAGATGGCTGACAGTGGAGTCACAGGTGACTGGAAATATGCGTAACAGTTGGGCTTGTAACACCATATTCAGCTGTGATGTGCCTTTTAGCTGGTTGTAAAAAGATAACACAGCTCTTGTTTTGGAGGTGCTCAGTTTTTGCTTCTAGCCATTTTATTTCTCAGAAATAAGCGCTGCTAATGTTAGCATCAGTGTAGTTTGACTGCAGACCGTTGATGGTGTTGCATCATTTATTTCGTTAGTATTGTTTGGAGTTACTAAACAAGTTATGGATAATTATATGTAAATGAGCAGTTTAATTGGTGTGAACACTGTAAACCTACGAAGTTCAACACTAATCAAGGCGAACGCTCATGCATCCTTTGCTTGTTTCACAGATGGACACGAGAAGAAAGATGATATTGAACGTTCAAAGGTTTTTATTTATTTATTATTTTTAGTTTTATAATGATTTTTTTTACAGCCTCACACGAGTTTGTTATTTGCAGTTATGGTAATTATATAATTTGTTTGTAATTTCTTTGTTTTTGTACAATCATATGGGACTAAATAGAGTGAAGGGAAAGAGCTGTCCAAAGAGGAGAAGCAGCGGCTGAGGAAAGAGAAGAAACAACAGAAGAAAAGCAAGGAGAAGAAAGATGACAAGGCTTCAAAAGAAGGTGGTAAAGAAAAGAAGTCAGCCACCGTAGCTGCTCCAGCGTCGCAGCCGCCATTGCAGACAACAGTGAAAGGTGCATATTATTTGGATGATGCATCACTGCACAAGTCCTTAGTCGTGCCTAGTTTCATATTATTCTTCCTTCAAGGAGCCAGACTTCTGTTGTCATAAGTGGTCGTTAAAGTGGTTATTGTGACAAGTAGCTTTTGTAAGTAATCTTGAGCATTAATTTCCAGAGTTTCTTGTTAACTGATTTTCATTTTTTTTTTTTTTTTTTTTTTTAATTTAAGCTTATAAAGCTCATTATCCAGTGTTGTATACCAGACAATTTGGTGAAGAAACAGCAGCCTGTCACAAGGAAACTATTCTGACTAACTATTTCTTCATCTAAGTCTTTGCAGAATATCAAAGATAACACGGTTTAACATATAAAATTGTATTTTAGTACCAATAAGGTGATTCCCAAATAACTAATAGCTTTAAAGTTGTTACACAGCAGATGCCTCTCATGTCTGGCAGCTCTTTGTTGGATTTTCCTCCCTGGTTCTTAAACGCAGGACTTTTATCTTCTGTAAGTAGTTTTTAGGCCCGACACTTCTTATTTTGTCCAACACTTTTTTAGTTTCCTCAGTTTTTTTCAGCATACACCACAGAATATGCTGTGATGGCCGGGTACAAAAATGGGACAGCACGAGTGAAAAAGCATCCAGAGTCCATCCATCCATTATCTTTACCCGCTTCTTCCATTTTGGGTTATGGGGATCGCTTGTGCCCATGTCCAGCCATCACTGTGTGAGAGGCGGGGTACACTCTGGACAGGTCGCAAGTCCATCACAGGGCCACATAGAGACAAACGAGATAAACAACCATTCAGAGAAGTGTATTTAAAGCCCTTTGTAAAGCCCAAAGAACAATTGATCAAGACCAATTTATAGTATTACAAGAAAGTAAACCCTCAAAATATAGAGGAATTATGAGGGATTCAAAACGTTTGAAGGGTATCACACGTCAACATCTAATGTATTAAAGTGTTACCTTTACTATTATTACATTTTATTATAACATTTGCATTTGCTGTTAGTTCCCTCAGCAGTGCCTACTCCTGCACCTGTTTCTGTGCCTGCCTCCTCTGAGGCCCCTGCAGACAAGCCTGCCAAGACTAAGGCTGAACTGAAAGCTGAACGGAGAGCCCGACAAGAGTCTGAGAGGTCCAGTAAACAGGGCAAGAAAGGGGATCCGGGACAGCAGACTGCCTCTGGCAAACCGAAGGCACCGCCCAGTGAGCTGCAGCCAGGTACCGGTACTGTTGCACCCACAGTGAAGGATAGCACCAGTAGTGACAGTCAGATAATGACACATTGAAATACTGATGAGCCATAGTACGGTATTATATCACAGTTTATTTTGTGATTACAAAGCTAAAGTCGGCCCCAAAGATTCCTGGTAAGTTATAACCAGCGAAACAATGAAAGGATATATTTCCCTGTGCCTACAGCCTGCAAGTTGCTGTATAAAAGAACACCTGTTTAGAAAAGCAGGTGGCTTAGGCTTGTCTGAACTGATCTAGAAACACCCCAGAGACCTACCGCAAAGAAAGCAAGGTCATTTTGTTTTGGCTCATTATAGCATGAGATTAAAACAAATTTTCTTTGTGTTTTCAGTGGTGAAGAGGCTCCCTGAACACGTTCAAGTGGACAACCCAGAGGTTTTAAAGAAGCTGGCTAAGAAGCTGGAAAGACAACAGGTTGGACATGTCAATATGTCACAAACACTTAAAGCAAGAGTGTTTTTTGACTAAACATGCCTTGAATACAAGCTGTCACTGTGTAGTTATGATTTAACTGGAAGGTTTAACTGTTTCGTTGAATTGCTTAAAAATTTGAGTTTAATGTTATTATTTAGTGTGGTTGTTGTAATCCACACAAACTACAGCCTTAATTACTTTATTTCACCCTTGCACACACTTGCCGTCAGTCAGAATTGTACGTGATTGTACCTAACGCTTTCTTTCAGACACCAGTTCACTGTGCTACTAAAGAGGTATCAAAGTGGGGGTTTTAAACAGTGTGTGTTATTAACATTGTCTGGTCAGAGTGTTTTATAAAAAACTAACCCGTAATGCTTGCAGTTCAACACAGTCAGCCATTTACAGTTAGTATTTTAGGCTGTTTTTCCCCTCCCATCAGGACAGAGACGCTTCAAGACGTGTTCATTTTACTGTAGCTGTTGTGTTTGCAGTAATCGCCTAAAGCGCTGAGCTGCTTGCTGTGAAGGGTTTTGAGTTTAATCCATCCTGCTCTATTGCTAAATCATTAAGTTGTGCTTCAGCAGCAAAATAAAATCACATAATATTGTGGCTTTTTTTGTTGGTTGAGGTTTGAGAATTATTAATTTAGTGTACTTTTTGTGTCAAGGTTGTTCTATAATTTGTTTTCTTTGATCTTACTTTTAGTCAGAAAAGTTGTGCGTTGTGTTGTTTCAGATCCCACTACGCTCAGACTACGGCTACAAAGTCAGCTTGTTTTCTCACCTTCACCAGTACAGTCGCAAAGCCCCTCTAACACAACAACTCAGGTAAATCTGGCTGCACTCCATAAAGAGTAGCAGGCTGGAGAGTTTTAGCCTTCATTCCCTTAAATGGCTTTTTGTCTTGTTGATGAATATTGTTTTTGTTGCTGTTTGCAGCATTCCTTCAACAGTGATTCATCCTGCTATTGTTCGACTGGGCCTTCAGTATTCCCAGGGCATCGTGGCGGGGTCAAACGCTCGCTCCGTTGCTCTGCTTCACGCCTTCAAACAGGTGCTCTTCCATAAAGTATAGACCTGTAAAAACATACCCGTTAAATGGACTGTACTTATACAACACTTTTCTATCTTGTCAGGATACTCAAAGCACTTTACACTACAATCTGTATCCTCATTTACCCATTCATACAGCACTCTACTATATTTATACAATGAATAATCAGTGCTTTATCACAGTCATACACCGATGGGACACACATCGGAGACAATGAGGGGTTCAGTGTCTTGCCCAGGGACACTTCAGCATGTGACTGCTGGTGGACTCGAATCTCCAACTCTTGCATTGGAGGATAACTGTTCTAACCACTCAGCCACAGCCTCTTGTTAAGAGTAATTTGTAATTAAGATGGCATAAACTATCAGTAGTAAACAATCCTGTTTAAACAATCTACCAAGACATTTCAGACATCCGTCCTACGTTATGTTTCACAGACATGGTACTTCTGTACAGACAAACTGCTTTTTACTGGAAGATTGATTGAGGTGCGAATGTTTTCAGAGCCACTAGGTGTCGCTGTTTTCTCCACGAACATGTAAATTACTTACAAAGTGAGAAAAAAACATGCTTTCTCTGCTTGGTTTTGAAGCCTGAATTTAGACTGAAATCAAACCTAACAAATTGATTTAGAAAACTGGTCTTAATTTTTGATTCTTGAAGATGTTTTGCTTCTTCTGACATTTTGTTCCTCGGATGAGAAGCCAAACATCTGCAGGAGTCAAGAAAGAAGTCCAGTTTAGAGAATTAACAGCAGCAGGGTTTGATATCAAATCTTCATTAGTTACCCCGTTTAATTTTTTTTGTTTGTTCAATCATCAGGTAATAAGGGACTATACTACACCTCCAAACGAAGAGCTATCTAGAGACTTGGTCAATAAACTGAAACCTTATATCAGGTAAAAAAAAAAAAAGAAAAAAAAGAAAAAAATCAGTTTAGCCATGAATGTTTACGTAACTATTAGTTTTATTCAGAAATGCCACTCTGTGTTAATAATTTAATATTTTGTAAGTCAAACAGCTGATTTCCACTGCTTCAGTACATTAAAAATAATAATTAGCCTTTTGTTTTTGCAGTTTCTTGAATCAGTGTCGTCCTCTGTCAGCCAGCATGGGAAACGCAATCAAATATGTCAAGAAAGAAATCTCCAATATTCCCAGTCAATGCAAGGAAGAGGAGGTTGGTGTATGCGTTGCTACGTTACAGGTTTTAAAGCGTCCCACATATCCGGTTCTGGACTTTGGTCTGTGAGGGCAGCTGCTGTGGTCCTTATTAACATCAAGCTGAGGACCGGACCTGCTAAGCTGCTAACAAGACCATAATAGAACCATGACTTTTTTTTTTTAATCTTTATTCATTTCGATTCCAATTTAAAAACAGAAATACAACAACATAAAAAAAAATTCACAGTTTTACGTAAATAAAAAGTCAACAGTAATTGAAATGAAAGGAACCTCACTGCTAACCGAATCACACTGTAGATGTGTTTCTTTTTTGATTTTGGCGCATACGGTAGTTGTTTTTTTTTTATTTTTAATTTTTTTAGTATTTTTGAGTATGATTTTTAATGTTAGTAGTGTATTTTATTGTTTTTTTAGTATGTTAGTTGTACTGTTTTTGTTTTTAGTATTTTAGTAGTTTTTTTAATGTTTTTTAGTAATTTAGTAGTATTTTTTTCATGTTTTTTTTTAGTATGTTAGTAGTATTATTTTGTTTTTTTAGTATTTTATTAGTATTTTTGAATGTTTTTAATATGTTAGTAGTAATTTTTTTTTTTTAGTATGTTAGTACGGTAGTATTTTTTATAGTTTTTTTTTGTTGTATTTTAATAGTATTTTTCAATTTTTTTTAGTATGTTAGTATTTTTATTACATTTTTTAGTATGTTATTAGTATTTTTTAACATGTTTTTACTGTGTTAGTATTTTTAATGTTTTTAGTACCGGTATATTAGTGGTATTTTTTTTCCCGTATTTTAGTAGTATATTTTAGTTTATTTTATTTTTTTTTTGTATGTTAGTAGTCTTTTTATTATGTTTTTTATTATGTTATTAGTATTTTTAATATGTTTTTAGTATGTTAGTATTTATAATGTTTTTTGTATGTTAGTAGTATTTTTATTATGTTTTTTAGTATGTTAGTATTTCAGTAGTAGGCCTATATTTTAGTATTTTTTTAGTATGTTAGTAGTGTTTTTAAAAAAATGTATATTAGTATTTCTTTTAATGTTAGTAATATTTTTAGTATATTTGCGGCATGCTTTGATATTTCTTGTTTTCTTTCTTTATTTTTTGGGGGGGGGGTGAGGGGAGGTGAGTCGAGATGGTTCTCGTCCTAAACATTTCATTGCATTGTTGACCTCGTGTCCATTTTGCACATGACAAATAAAACCTAACCTATAACCTACCATTCTTCTGTCTGTTTTAGGCAAAGAATAAACTCCTCAGCTGTATGGAGTTGTACATTAAAGACAAGATCATTCTTGCTGCTAAAGCTATCGCTGAGTCCGCCATAGAAAAGATCAGCGATGGTGACGTTATTCTAGTTTATGGATGGTAAGACACTTAACATATTTTAACTGTGGCTGTAAACTGTCTCCTGCACTGCTTCAGACTTTAATAAGCACAAATGTGTCCAGACACTTTCTCCTCCATTTTTGGCTTTTCTTCCTTCCACAACAACTCAACGTTTTTACCCCCGTCAGCTCTTCTCTGGTCAACCACATCCTGTTCGAGGCCTTTGAGAAAAGAAGGAAGTTCCGCGTCATAGTCGTGGACAGCAGGCCGCGGCTGGAGGGCAGGGAGGCTCTGAGGTGCCTCGTCCGGAGAGGCATCAGCTGCACCTACGTCCTCATCTCGGCTGTCTCCTACATCCTTCCAGAGGTAATGGGAAAGCTGTCGTAAATTACAGAAGGTGCTGATTCTGCCACGTTAAAGCGGTTCGTCAGAAGATTCATGTGGAAGAAAGTTTTTGTTCTTTTCTAGGTATCAAAGGTGTTCCTTGGCGCTCACGCTCTCTTGGCCAACGGCTACGTCATGTCTCGAGTTGGGACTTCTCAGATTGCTTTGGTGGCCAAAGCTTTTAACGTGCCTGTGCTGGTTTGTTGTGAGACCTACAAGTTCTGTGAGCGGGTGCAAACAGACTCCTTCGTATCCAACGAACTCGGTATGGAAAGTCTGCAGTTTCTGCTCCCTAAAAACTATATTTATAGAGTGTTTTTCCTTTTTGTTAACGAAGCACCTGCTGTTGAATCCATCCTGTAACTTTCATCGTTCCTCTCCAGATGACCCAGATGACCTCATCGTGACCCGTAAAGGTAAAACTCAGTTGGAGAACTGGCAGGAAGTGCCCTCTCTTGGTCTGCTCAACCTGGTGTATGACGTGACGCCGCCTGATTTTGTGGATCTAGTCATCACAGAACTGGGAATGATCCCGTGCACCTCAGTCCCAGTGGTGTTGCGAGTTAAAAACGTGGACCAGTGAACAGCCTTCATTTCAGTTTGTGTGCACGAGTCCTTGCACACGACACACTATATCGTGCTTTTAGCATGCAATAAATGTATATCAGAAATGGCATAACCTTTTAAATGGTGTTCCTTTTTTGTTTTTATGGTTCCTTTCAAAATCGTGATAAAACGGCAAGATGTCAATATTTAAGAAGCCCATCTGAACATGACGTTAGTCGACCACAACATGAATTTAACCATCATGTTTTGTAATTACAGTGAAACTTCATTGGTCTCATAAATTCCTGAGACTTGTTTTTAAAGACCCGATCACTCAAAAGTGTGAGACAAACCAGTGCTGACAACCAACCAGTGACAAGTTTCTGTCGTCACAGGCAGCAGATGATTCTCATGTGGCTGCGCTTTGATTGAACCATAAATTTTACTAGCATACCGGTAGTTGGTAACTCTAAATTGTCCCTAGGTGTGAGTGAGTGAATGGTTGTGTTTGTCTCCATGTGACTCTGTGATGGACTGGAGACCTGTCCAGCGTGTCCCCCTTATCTCACACAGTGACTGCTGGATACCAGTGACCTGAAAAGGCATTAGTGGTTAAAGTAATGGATATATTTTGTTCTCATATTAGGACTAAAACACAAAATAGAAAAAAAAAAAAAATCTGTAAAATTGCCAAACACTGGTCCAAAAAGTTTCAGGATCTACATTTTTTTTATTTTATTTTTTTTAATTTTACCTCAAATTCCAATAGGATGAATCTCCCAAAACAAATTATACAACACCCACAAAAACATTTTTGTCTTTGACATTTTTCTTCCAAATACTCAGTAATGCAACACTTTATGAAACAAATACAAAACGTACTTATGGATTTTAACATTCATTTTGCATTACTGGGCTGTAAAACTTAAAATTACACGATTTCATAATCAAACGTAACATCCTGTTTATGGTGCATTAAAGTGATTACGTAATGGTTAAAGCCCATTTAAACATGGAAGTTGAAGTGGTTTGCCTTACAATTTACTTAAAAATTGTAATTAAAAAAACAGAGTAAAAACATATACAACTATTGCTCAAAATCTGAACATGCTCGAGGAAATGACATTTCTGTAAACACTCAAATAGATGAGTCATTCATAGTTTTCACTATTATCTGTCAGTCTACTGCAATAAAAAAAAAGATACTAAAACCGTATTTGTCATTTATGACAAATGTAACATTTAAAATGTTTACACTGAAATTACTGTATATTCGTACAATAAGTCAGTTTTTCCCCACTTTACCTAAAGTAAAATACAGCCACTTCTAAAAAATTGTAACACAAATAAAAAAAAAAATGCACGAGGTTGCATAAGTTCCTTTGAGGAGTGCGATTCTGTCAGTGGTGACTCAGTGCCTTAGCTATCCGTCTCTGTGTGACCCACAGCAGGAAGGACATCACGAGTGTAGATGCTGCAAGAGGCCCGAAAACCTGGAGAGCTGGAAACCCACCCTATTGACACATTATTGGAAATATTTAAAAAAAAATTAAGTTTGTTGGTGGTAAACATTAAACTTGACAAATATTGTGACAGATGAGATCTTTTGAAGAGCAGTTTTGTGGGAAGCGTATAAACAATATCTTACCTGTTGTAGGTATTGAATTTGACTTTAATTTGGAGAATTTTTTTTTTCTTGCAGATTTTTAAGTTTGACACAAACATTACAATTAAGACAAAAACACAACAGAGTTAAATTCTGATTGGATAGATGAGCTAAAGGCTAGTCGGAGTAAAGACCAAAGATGATTGCTGCTGTCCTAAAACAACTTGTAAAGACAAAATCACAATTCATGCAAACACTGCTTTATAAACTTTTACAACCCCGTCAGTTTCCACATTTCTCAGGTTTTAATGTGTAATTATGGTTATTTACAGGAGCAAATGTGGACCACTTATGGTGTGACAGTCCTACAAAACCTTTATTTACAAGGGAAAACACCTGAAATCTAAGCTCTCTTTTACAAGAGGGTCCTGACTAAGACTAGCGGAGACACAAAGACAAAGTTACGGTTTTAAAACATCAAACAACAAAATGGACACAAAGTAAAAACATTCAAACTGATCAGTCGAATTAAACAAGCCAAGGGCTAAAAGGGCAAATACAATTCAGGGAAAACACCAATATTTTAAACGTTATAGAATTTAAACCTATCTAAAGTAACCATGTTTATTTCTGCTGAAACACACATTTAATGTAAAACTGACGTCGTCGTAAAGGTTTTTGCATGATTCTTTATAAATTTATGGAATTGGCGTCATTTTAAGGCAGCAGATTTCTGGTCTTGCTCTCATTCAGACTAGCCACAAGTTCATTAATCTGATCAAAATCAAACTTGTTTCTCAAAGACTGGAGTCAATCAACATAGAGCTGCGATTTCTGGCTCGAGCCCTATAGCCCGACCTGAAATTTGTGCAGGTCGGACCAAAATGTGCTTGATGGGCGGGATGGTTTGGGCTTTTGATACGGTTTTACGAATTATACAGCACAAAGAAAACTAAATAAGAATGCACAATATAAAATTGTGTTAATGTATTTGTTGAGGAGGAGGCAGTAAGTTTACGTGGAGGATGAGAACGAAATAAAATAGAGTGCAGAAGTTAATCAG
Source organism: Hypsolebias antenori (assembly GCA_031762315.1). Classification (NCBI taxonomy): domain Eukaryota; kingdom Metazoa; phylum Chordata; class Actinopteri; order Cyprinodontiformes; family Rivulidae; genus Hypsolebias; species Hypsolebias antenori. The sequence goes on from JARVGS010067619.1 coordinate 9,771, forward strand.
ACTGAAAAGAGAATAGCTATATTTACACGCGCAAAATTCTTTTGAACGGATTGAAATGTATTCAGATTAAATTATCCGAACGTATCGTTTTTATGTACATGGGTACAATATGTTCACGATGAGCGTTTACATGCAGTGGGCTTTTATTCTGAAAAGAAGTACTGACATGTGCAGAGTGATAAACCTTCCTTAAAACACCCCAGAAGAAATGGTTCTACTTCCTTTCTACTTCCGTGATGAACATAAACAAACCTGAGAGCCCAAAATGGACCCGTGCCAGGTTTTAATGACAGTGGAGATGTTACTGCACTCCCCGAGTGAGCTACAGGTAATACAGATAATTTTGAGCTCTTTCAAAGTTTCTAGAAGAAATGTTCTATCGCTCACCAACAAATTTTTCTTCCCCATCATCTTAGCATTAGCCAGGCGGAAACACGTGAGGTTGACAGGTCGGAAACGAGCAGTCAGGTCAGTTTTCCACAATCGGAATAAAACGATCTGATTAAGAGTTTACATGCACACTGTTGGGATTATGAATCGGCATAAACCACCCCTCATTCAGATTACAAATTCGTTCGGATCCAGTTGAATCAGCTCAGAATAATCCAAATGGGGCGTTTACATGACATTTTTTATTCAAATGGCCGTTTAATCTGATTACTTGTGTCCATGTAAACATACAGTAGCTAGTAGCGCTGGCGCATTGCGCAACAATTGCGCATGTGGCCCCGTCCACCCTGCTTTTATCACACATCTAAGGATTTTCAACTGTAGCTGTATATCTCTACACAACTGACCCACAATAAGCAACAAAAGTATTAAACAAAAGCTAAAAACACTAACTCTACAAAGTCATTATGGTGAAACCTGCTGATGTGTGTCAGGTCAGGTGCACACTCAGGTCCGAACAGCCGGTTGAAAAATGTAAAAAAAAAAAAAAAGTTTAAGCTTCAGATGGACAACGGAATCATCATCTGCGTGTGTCTGCTGACCGGCCGGTTGAAAGAGGTAAAAAATAATAAATAAATAAAGTCCCATTAAGTTTCAGATGGATCATCGGCCGTGTACGCCCACTGACCGGCCGGATGAAAGGGGTAGAAAAAAGTCCTGTTAAGCTTCAGTTGGAGCAGCGGATCATCAGCTGCGCGTCAGCTGACCAGCTGGTTGAAAGAGGTTAAAAAAAAGTCCCGCTAAGCTTTAGATGGATCATCGGCCGCGTCCGTCCGCTGACTGGCTGGATGAAAGAGGTAAAAAAAAAAAGTTCTGTTAAGCTTCAGATGGATCATTGGTCGTGCATGTCCGCTGACCGGCCCGTTGAAAGGGTTAAAAAAATTAAAAAAAAAAAAAAAAAAAGGTCCCGTTAAGCAGATGGATCACCGGATCATCGGCCGTGCGCGTCCGATGACTGGCCTGATGAAAGAGGTTAATAATTTTTTTTAAAGTCCCGTTAAACTGCAGATGGATCACAGGCTGCACGTGTCCGCTGACCATCCAGTTAGATCACCGGATCATCTGCTGCGCGCGTCCCGCTACAACACCCTGTGGTGAAGGAAGTTGTAGCATCTGAAGCTACAAAAGCTGATGTGAGCAGCACATTCAATTAAAATAGAACTGTTCTATATTTTTCCAAATAATTTTACTTAAGTCGGGGATGGGGGGGCTCCAATTACAGATTGGTCAGGTCGGGCTTGGATAAAATGCCAAAGGGCTCGGGCCTGACCTTTTAGGCCTGAATGCAACTCTAAATCTATGTGCTACCAGCTTCAAAAGATCTGACCTGTTGCTTTAAGTCCAACAAATAACCTAATCAGAACCGACCTCTCTGAGACACTTGTATCCGTAGTAGTTCTCAGCACAGCTGCACTCATAGAAGCCTGGTCCGTAGGGGGCGCAGAGGGAGTTTTCTGGACAGTTACTGGCTGTAGATTCACAACATTTCCCAACAGAACACGTTTTAAGATACGCTTGTTTTTAACGTTTTGAATATTTCAGTAAAATGGGACTTACAAAACTGTCCTGTCTGGTTGCACATATTTTTCTGGCCTTGACAAATACGATTTCCCTGTTTGACTTCCACCTTCTGCCAGGAAGTGTTCCCTCCTGGACAAACTATATCATCTGGCAAAATGCTGATTCAAAAAAAATTAAAAAGGATTAAAATAAAATTACAAAAAAGTTATGACTCAGTTTTAATTTAAAGTCCTGCAGGATACTTACATGTAATTTAGGTTAAAAAATCCTCGAAACACATCATCACTGATGTTGACAATGGGATTGAGGGAGAGATCTCTGCAACAAACACATTTGTAGAACAGCAAACTATTAAAAAATATGGTACAAGTGTTTTTAAGATGAAGAAACAAAAACTATATTTAGCTAAAACCAGAAACTTTTTATAACTTGGGGTTCCTAAGACATTTCACCTCAACAGGGCTCTTTTTAAAAACTGTCCTGCACAGAGACTTAATCCTGACTTCAGGAGAACAGAAGCACCCAACAATTTTACTGTGAGCAGGCTGGTAATTGTGCAGAACCACAAAATGCAACAGTCATTTTTTGTTTTGAACACGATGGCATGGTAAAACAGGACCTTCCTACACTGTGTTCAGTTGCCAAAAAGTTTTTCACTCTTCGTTTAATGTGTAAATGTTTATGAAGCATTCACACTTTTGTGATTCATTTTTCTTCCATACAGTTTTTTGACATATTTCTCGTTCCACAATTTTTGTGCTATTTCAGCAAATCATATCAAAATGTGCACATCTTTCAGGACAGTCCTGCTATGACTTTCGGTATTGGTGCAACTTTAGCTTTTTTAAATATTCAGCCTTTTCTGCCATTTTTTTCTTCATAGAAAATGAATTGAGCTCATTTGACATCCTTCAAATCTGTTCACAGCCTTTTACTGCTCCTTTCACATTTTGTTCTGGTTCAGGTTCTTTCAGCTTCCTTGTGCAAATTTAAACTTTCTTTTCAGCTACTTTCAGCTAATTTCAGCTGTTTTGTGATCCTTTCAGGTTCTTTCTGCGAACTACAACATTTTTGTGCTTCTTCTAACGTCTTTCTGCAAGTTCAACTTGTTCTGCTTTTTCAGCTACTATTAAGGCGTTTTATGCTAAATTTAGCCTTTTTGGCTAATTCCACATTTTTTGCACTTATTTAAACTTTTTTCAGCCTAATTCAAAAATGTGCTCTCCCTTCTTCCTTTGGTAAAGATTCTTTCTGAAATTTTAGCTGCTTTCAGATGTTTTTTTTTCTTTAGCTAATTTCAACTTTCTAAAGCTAATTTCCACTTTTTGTGCTCATTTATGCATCTTTCAGCCTAATTTGGCAAACATGTTCTTTCTGCTTTCTTCTGTAAATTTAAACTTTTTTTTTTGGTACTTTTTCATCTATCATTTTAGCATTTTTAGCTAATTTTAGCCTTTTTCAGATAAATTCAAGTCTGTCATGGTAATTTTTAATACTTTCAACCTCTTGTTGTGGATTATGGAGCTTGTTATGCTCTTTTGATGCTGTTTTTAGCTTTTTCAGGTGATTCCACATTTTTAGACCCTCTCAGCTCTTTCCACTTACTTCTGGTTGTTTATGCTTCTTTCTACTTTTTCAGCCTTTTTTTTTTTTTTTTTTGCTCATTTCAGGTTTTATTTATTATTATTTTTTTTTAATATAATTTACAAATTTGAGCTTACTTCTGTTAATTTAAACCTAATTCATCAAATGTGTTTGTTCTGCTTTCTTCTGCTAAATTAGGCTTGTTCTTTGCAGCTACGTACATTTCAGCATGTTTTTTTTAATTATTTTTTTGTTTGTTAGTTTTTTAGCTTACCGGTATTTCAGTTGTTTTTCAACAAGTTCTTCTGCGATAAGCATTCACACTGCATTTTCACAGGAAATGCAATTTATAGTTGCACTTACATCATTAACACTTCAAATGCTTCTTGAAGATTTTCCACGTGAGTCAGTGAACAATTCGATAAATCCAACCTGACCAAAGAATAAAAAATAAAATTGAATTAAGCATAACACAACACAAACTAAACTTGCAATATGCAAAAACAGCATTTCCAAAATGTCGCTCTTGAACATGATCACAATTAGAAAAGTCTGATTCAAAACTTTACACCCACCCCTCACCACCACCAAAAAAAAAAAAAATGTAAGTTTTAACTCTAATCCAATTTTTTCTCAAATTGTGTACGGTTAAAAAAAAAAACACTGCTATGACAGGCCATATAATGACACATATAACCACATTTTTCCTGTATCTACCGGTAATTACTTTTTAAAGATCTAAATCAAAACATTCCTGATCACCTGAATGACATTATGCTTCAGAAATTAAATGAAACATTTATATAATAATATCTCTACTAATTTATTTTTTAAGGTCCCCACAAATAAGGTAGCACTAGCAAAAACAACATTTTTATGTATTTTTTTTTTACATTTGGTCGTTAGACTCCGTATGCACGGCAGACATAAATTAGTCAATTCTTTGTGGTCAAAAGGAGCATTTTAGATAACCAGAAGGACTTTCGACCTGTTCACAGTCAGCATTTTAGACATCTCAAACGTCATTTTTTGATAAATAATGTGACATTTTCGATGTATGTGTACTGAGCTTTTAGTTCCAAATATCCACAAGTACATTTTATTTTTAACTAAAATTTTCATTTTTAAACGTTTCAGATTTTTGAAACAGTATATGCCTTACGACTAGGAGAAAAATGTTACTAGTGACAATTTTAATCTCTCCTGGATCATCCCATCATGTTCGTAATCTTAAATCTCATAAAGTCCTGCTTTATTCACAATGGAACATAGTAAAATTTGAACTAATCAATTATACTTGTAGTAATTTCAAATTTTATGGCACATTACAAAATAAAGTTGTGAAGGTGCAACAAAAGGCAGACACATCTGGCATTTTACAACTAATTAGGTTAATTAGCAACAGGTCAGAATGAGGACTGGGAATAAAAAGAACATTTTAGAGAAGGTGCATCCCTCAAAAGTAAAGATGGGCAGAGGTTAACCAATCTATAAAACAGTGGAACAACTTCAAAATAATGTTCCTCAACAGAAAATTGGAAAGACGTGGGCCTCATCATCTACAGTTTCATATCTCAAAGGATTTCGAGAATCTTGAGAAATCTCTGAGCTTAAAGGATAAGACTGAAAGTCAATATTGGACACCCATGACCTTCAGACCCTCAGGAGTACTGCTTTAAAACAGGTCTGATTCTGTTCTGGACATCATGCTATGGCCCCAGGAACACTTTCACAAACCATTGTCTGTAAACACAGTTTGCCAAGCTGTCCAAAAATGCATCAAGCAAAGAGGTATGTAAACACCATCCAGAAATGCCACTATATAATCTGGACCAAAGCTTGTTTAAAATGAACTGAGGAACATTTGAAAACTGTTCTGTGGTCAGACGAATTGAAATTTGAAATTAATTTTGGAAGCCATGAGCACCACATCTTCTGTACTAAAAAGGAGAGGAACCATCCAGCATTTTATCAGCACACGGTTCAAAAACCTGCCTCTCTGATGGTATGGGGGTGCATTAGTGCATTCCGTATGTCACGGGCAGCTTATACATCAGAAAAAGCACAATCAATGCAGAAAAGTAAATACGTACAGGTTTTAGAACAGCGTTATCTCCCATCCAGACACCTTTTTCAGGGAAGACTTTGCATATTTCAGCAAGACCATGCAATTTGATATATTTATTATGCTCCATATTAAATAAAATATGGGTTTATGGTATTTTTAAATTATTCCATTCTGTTTTTACGTTTTACAAAATGGTGCTTAGTATGTTAAACTATTATATGATACATTGGCTTCCTGGGGTGGGGGGAAACGGGTACAGTATATTACTTTACATAATTTATGTGACTTGTTTTGCTCTAACAAACCTCAGATTTAACAATAAAACTTTACCCAATGATACGTTCAGAGTCGTTTGTGCTGTCATTCCTCACACAGCATCGTCTCTGTATCCGTCCAGCTGATAAAGAACAAAACTGATCTACAGTGGATCCGTTCAGAACCGATCCACCACAGAGCGAACATACCTGTACAGACAACAAGGGAAAAACGATGGTAAACAAACACCGGTCATCTCTACAGGCACCATGAGCCACAACAAAACGGATTTTTCTGTATCCGATGTGTTTGATCGTCTTACCTGCAGCCCAGTCAGGCTACTAGTCGCGTTAAAACTTATACAAAAAATCAAAATAAGAGCTACATGTTCTTTCCACCTGCACACAGCTTTCATTTTCATCGAATAGTCAGTCAGATGTTGCGATCACGTGACAGGAAGCAGGTCCGGACGAACATATGCGCTGTGATTACGCATACAGCCAAATTAGAAAATGTCGAACTAAAAAGCAAAACAGTTTTATTCAAAACTATATGTGTTTATGACAGCAAAAGAAGTCATATTTCTTGTTTTACTACGCTAATTTCTTTTAGCGTAATAAAATTCTGACTGCGCGTTCCGGTCACTTTGGGTTGTTCAAATAAATGTGGGGACTTTTGTTGTCAGTATTCGTGAAACTTGGAAAAAGACATTAATTTGGGTAAATTGTTCATGAATATTTGTTGTAGCATATTTGTATACAGTATAGGTTGAATGCAAATTATGGCACAACTCTTAAGCTAGCATAATATGTAGCAATAAGCGATAGCACCCCTGTCAACGAGCAGAAATGGTTTCGTCCAGAAGGGTCGTAGCAATGCTTGTGGTGGGCCAGCCAGTGCATTTACAGAATACGGAACGGATGTGTTTTCAGGACGTTTTCTGCCCTTAAAAAAAAAAAAGAAAGAAACAGCGTTACAGTTATTGTGTGTAATCTTCGCATTGCAGACTTTTCTTCGGCAAAGGTAGATACTGACGAAAATAATTAGCCCAGTGCTTTTGTCAAACATTTTGTTAAGGTTCACTAGCCAACGGCATTTGATTTGCGACGCTGGGGCTTGCAGGAGCCAACTGCACCTTTTATCCAGAAACTTCCCCTGGTTATGCTAAATGAGCTGGATTATTTTGACGTCCTAATACGCGATTCCTAACCGTAGGTGGGGTTGAAGTTTGACCGGATATCGTATTGTGATGTAGAGGTTATTTTCTCTGCTGACAGTTTAGGTGTTATTGCTTAACGCTTGCAACATGGCTGCTGTGGCAGCAGGGAGAAAAGTTTAACGGACGTGGGAGAAGTTTGGTGCATTCATGAGCTGTTGTCCGCTCCGTAAAGTGGGAAGGAGTCGCCTCTAGTGTGACAGCTTCCATCTTCATATCCAAAGCAGTGGAGGAACCGTGTCAGAGCCTCCTCCGTAGTGACTGCAGTGGACTTTTTCGGGTAGCCGTGGTGCCTTGCTCCCCATCGCAGGCAGACACGGCTCTGGAGGCGTTCAAGGACCATCACCGTATCAACTGACTGGAGGCTGTGCTTCGAGCTAAAATGCATTTCTCCATACCCGAAACGGAAGTGTGCTCTGAGGAAAATGGTTCAACCTATGTGGTAAGCATAATTGCATGTTTTGGTTTTGACTGCGCCACACTTGCTGTCTTAATGCTGACTTAAGCTGACCACAGCAAAGTCGATGCATCACGAGTTTCAGTGTTTACAGGTAAACACATCACGGTGAATTACTTTCTTAACGCAGCTTCATCTGCTTTATTCCTCGAGTAACAAAAACGTGCACACACCGTGACTTGTTTTAGGTCAAAACAAGTGACTTTTAAGTCCAGGATTAAATATTTGAAGAAGCTAAGTGGAGGTATCCATCACATTCAACGTTCCTACTAGATGTGGCCTTTAAATGCTGCTTTATTTTGTCGGACATTTGACGTTTCTCTTATTTACTGTCAAAACCACCTGAGGGAATCTGGCACTGCTTCTAAATGAGCTCTTTATCAATAAACAGTGTCTTTAGTTTTAAAGGTTTAAGCTTAAATTCTTACTGAGGTTTTGAGTTTTTGCAAACATTTTATATTTAGAGAATAATAGCCGGTAGCTTTTCACTTAACAAGTGGCTAAACAATGTCTAAAATGAAGCAGTCTTATTTACAAATCAAAATCAACAGTTTGCTTTTCTTTTCACCCCAACAATTAAGTATACAATTGTTTTTGCTCGCACAGTTTATGTCCAAATCCCTTAATAATTTAACCATTATTTATCTTGTAAACATGTACCGAACAGATTTGGCACAGGAGGTTTACTATGTGGATTTGACCAACAAAACCCTCCTGCAACATTTATTTTTAATCTTACTGAACATATATTTAATATAGTTTCTAATTTTTGTGCGTGGCGTAAAAGGACCAGTGTTTATCTGCCTTCCATGTGAGATTGTGAGGGCTGTTCCCAGAGTCTCACACTTGTGAATGACTGGTTTCCATTTTGACTTCAAAATCTTGGACTGATTTTATTCATATTTGCAAAAGTAGATGAATGGCTTTGTGTAATAAGTGAAACAATAGTCCTCTAGTGCAGCAATTAAGTTGTACTGTATTTAATTTTATATCCTTCCTTGCTTCTTTTTGTAATGTTCTCCAAACATGTTTTTTCTAAAACAAGCATTTTGCGTGTCATTTTTGCTTGCTTGCGTTCGCTGTGAAAACTTCAGCAGTTTTTTTTTTCTGCTCTCAGCTGACTGTCCTGAAGCGATCATTGTGACCTTCCTGTGACCAGCCTGCAGGAAAGGACTTTGCTTGATTATAATCCTAAGAGATGGGACTGTGTACCTTGGAACCAGTTGGCAGCAGGATGTGCAGAGTTTGCTCTTGGTTTTATAGAATAACAAGAGGTGCATCAGTGCATTTAAAAAATAAATAAATAAATGTTGGTATTGTTGTGCAAGCACTGACCAATTTTGCTCACGCTTCCCGTTTTCCAGTAGGTCTTTTTTCCCCACACACACAATTTTTACAGTAAGTTCTACAATATTTGAGAGTAGGGTAAAGAAAAAAACATACAATGTGAATGACGACTTGTCAGCATAACTTTTGAATAGTTTAAGTTTTGCCATCAGTACCTGATGTCGTAACCTGAATATTTAAATGCAAAACCACGAAAAGAAGTTCTAAAATATGTTGACTAAAGCAAACTTAATTCGACGTATCTTTTTTTTTTTTTAAAGAACTTTATATAAAACACAACGTTCAGGGTTACATGAAAGATAAAAACACTTTTACATCAACAATGTTTCAGTTGCAGATGGATTAAAATGTAGTGAGTGTTTTGATCCATTCTGAAACATTTGATTGACATTTCAGACCCAGATGGAGCTTCAACTTGTCAAAAACCGTATGTCAAATCAGTTTTTTTTTAAATCAGACGAAAACTTGGCCTGCTGAAGAGTTGTAATATCTGTATTAAAAAAAAAAAACCCACATGTAGCCTTTTAGAATTTCTTGAAATTCACAAATATTATACTTGTTCTTCCTTTTATGTGTTGTCATCAGCCAACACATTCTGCTCACTTAGATTTCCTTCCTGCTTGGACATTGCTTACACACTCAAGTTTTAATGTCTTTATTGGCTTTCTGTCAAAAATTTAAACTTTCCAGTTCGAAGGACTGGTATGTACTTCGTTTGTTTCGCAGAATTGCTTTTATTTTTGATCCATGGTGTGTTTTAGTACAAACTTGCTTAGTTCTTATCTCTTTTGACTCTAAATATGGTAATTATTAAAGCAGAGGGAACGGAAAAGGTTAGTGGCTTGTTATCCAAAGGGGAAGTTTTCTCCACTTGTAGTCAATAATTAAATGAGATGTGTATAACTAAAAGGGCTCCCTGCCATGAAGTAT